>PVJA010058274.1:0-10146 GCA_004027025.1 Myocastor coypus
CCACATTACTTTTTTTTTCTTTTCCCCCTTCTTTTCTTTGAAAGTTGGCATATTGCATATTGTCCTCACAATCATTCTACAGAGTACAATGTGTGGGCATGACCCACCTTCCTATTGATGTTGCGTAGAAAAAAGAAAGAACAAAAAAGGAAAGAATATACTTCTCTTTGGACTAAGAGGAAGCAGATACATACACAGTCAAAGGTTTTGCAATTGCAGTGTGCCACCAGTAAAGCTTGTGATGTTGGAGGTTCTTTAAACACAGAAAAGTGAATTTACTCTAATCTTCAGTCTGAGCCCTGCCTGTCTATTAGAGTCCTTCAGAAGTTTCTATTAATGACAAAAATAGCTTAAGTGATCCAACTTGACCATTCTTATCTGTTTCCTACAATGGTCCACCTAAGAGTTTCTACAAAGCAACCGTTTTGAATAGACAAGAAAGAAAGGAAATGAGGAACCAACTTACAATAGGCTGTTGCAAATATTTGCAAGGAACAAAACTGCCTGTATTAAAAATCACTATCACATTTGGTTTTTTTTTTTTGATACAGGGTTGCACTGTGTATTTAAGGCTGGCCTTGTACTCACTATGTACTCCATGGTGGCCTAGAACTCGTGAGAATCTTCCTGCTTCAGCCTCCCAAGTGCTGTGGTCACAGCCATCAAGCACTATGCCTGGTTGTGTGTTACATCTTAATCATTAATCTGTTTTTCTTAATAGAGTTTTCTAGTTGTTTATGCATGAGATATTTTCCTTCATGTGTAGTAAGTATAGATATTTCCACTAGTGTGTCATTTGCCTTTCCCTTTGTAGAATTTTAAATTTTTCCTTGCTAGAATTTTAAATTTTTCCTTGCTATCTATGCCTCTACTAGAATGTAAGATCCACGAGGACAGTGGTTTTATCTTATTGATAATTATATCCCTAATGCCTGTCTTGTTTATAGCAAAAGCCCGGTAAATCTTTGAGAATTCTATCTTTCTGTTGAGCAGAAAATGAGGTATTATGCAAATTCTGAAAGCTTTTACTACTTTTGATTTTTGATCTTGTTTCCTGGTGACCTGAGACACAGAAGAAATTAAGGTTGAGGGTTCATCAGTAATGTGCTTGGAATGTGAGGACACCTGAGTGCCAGGCTCACCTGCACCTTGTGTTGAAGTATGACACTGAGAAATTTTCTTCTTTGCTCTAAGTATCAGTCTCCCCATTTGTATGTGAGATGGCCAATATGGTCCTGAAGAACCCTCTTCTAAAATATATGGATTTGTCAATTGATTTGGTGACACAGATATCAAAATAACAGTACTGACAGGGGGCCTGCTTGTCTGTAATTCATATTCAAATGAGGAAAATAGTCAACAAACAAACCCACAAATATGTGTTATTTAGAACAACGATCTATAGGGTGTTATGAAAGCAAACAATAGTAAAGCTAATCTAGTGGAAAAGTTTAGATTAGTCTTTCTTCAAAAATGTTTAAAACTGGAGCTAAAAGATGATTCAGACCAAGTAAAGTTCTCTGGGCCTTGTACAGGTATGTAATATTATACCTATGTAAAACATTAATATTAGTTATATTCAGTTATATTATTTATTATCTGATACTTTCATTGTGATAAAAATTATTTGCTATTTAACATCTATATAATAAGGATTACTATTTTGTACCTATATTATATCCTTAGATAACATATGTGAAAAAAGTTTTCTAAACAGTGGAGTGATAATAGCAATATTGGAGGCCCCCCGTGGTAGCCTTCATAGAGGTTCCTTTGATGCTGCACCTGAATTCACATGTGAGTCCCCACGCGATTTGCAGGGAGACCTGCTGGTGTTTTCAGCACTCAGCTGTCTCTGACAAGGAACTATAACTTTGGGGCTTGCAAATGCCTCTAACCATATGTTATACCTGCCTCTGTGATTTACTGATGGCACTGGATGCACAGAAGCTGCCTAGCTCAGCTTCAAGTCTTCACATCGGCTCTAGAGGCAGAAGGAGATGAGGCCCCTATGACCAGCTTGAATCTATTTGGGGGGATTGTCAGCTGTTGAGCACTGTGGTGAGGATATCCAACATCCACAGACTTTTGTATATTTTTAGTAAGGTTTGCAGAACATAATAACTAGATTAGATATAGGGAGTTTGTTCACGTACATAATACAACTTTTTTATCCTTTTTCCTTCACACCCTTCCCTCGCCCCTCCAACTTTTATTCCCTTTCCCATTTATTAAAGATCAATTTCCATGTTTCCAATTGTGTATTATTTTTATCACTTTCATTTTCTTCCCTGCCCAATCACTTCATCTCTTGTTCCCCTCTCTGTTTAAAAAAGATCTCCCTACTTCCTATTACCTATCTTTCAGTTTACTCTTTATTTATGTTTTGTTTGCTAACATTATTAACAATGAAAAATGGAAAGAGAGCTGGCAGAGTGTGGAGGATGGTAAAGAAAACACCAGACACCAGGATTACAGAACTAGAAAAACAGAGGAAGTGGGGGAAGGGAGCCAACATTTGAAGAGTACGTAGTGTGTCACAAATACTGTGCTGGGTGTTTGATCCACGTCCTTTTATGTAATCATAACCACTCTAGAGGTGGGTGTTTATCCTCCTTTTTGCAAAAGAAATGAAACTACACATTGCTCACACTCAGACCTATTTCCAATCATTCAGTAATTAGCTGAGTTGAAGCCCAAGTCACCTTTCCTATTCTCTTTAATATTATATGCCAATTGAAAAGACTATCTGAGTTTTCTGCACTACTTGAGAGTTGGACCACAACAATTTTTTAAAACTCAGAATTGTTCGTAAATTTTAAGAGGTCACAGAGGGGACTGTCTTAATTCTCTTGCAATGAAGGATGCCCATCTGGCAGGAAATTATTCCTCACAGCTCATCTTAACCATGGATCTTGGGATTTGTCAGCTTCCCCTTAATCCTACTTCTTCTACAAATATTCTTCCCTGAGTGGCAAGCTGTAGCTCTCAACCTCTTGTGTCTCTTATGAGCCATTTGCATTCACTTTAATCCAAACAAAAGGATTTTGGAATTGGAACCTGCCACTCCCACTTCTGTTTTCGCAAAGGTTGTCAACACAATGGCCTTTTTGCAGGCATCATTTTATTTTGGCCCTTATATTTGATCTCAGCATATAGATATACTCAAGCTACAACTACATTTCAAAGTATCTCTTTGCAGCACCCCTTAACTTCATCTCAAAAAGGTCATTTCCATAGATTGCTTCACTGCCTAACCTAATTATCTATCATAATTTAGCTTTCATATTCTTCACTATCCTTAGTGAACTTTCTATCCAATGTCACCAAATTATCATGAATTAAAGACATTAACTTCTCTGCTAACCCTCTTCTCCTTTAGTGTCTCTATACCTGAGAACTTAGCCAATATTTCTTTCTTAATTGGCATATAATATTTTTGCTTATTTGCATGTTACAGTATTGTAACTTGATATATGTATACATATACAATACATAGTAACCAAATCATTATCTGGTTTAGAAGATATTCTCCTTCAGACTAAATTTCATCATCAAAAGTCATAAAATGGTGGTTAATGTGAGATGTAAAGATTAACTTTATGCGAGAGGACCATAGTTTAAGGACTATGTTCTTCATTTGTATCCCTAGTTCCTATCAGGGCACTTTATCAGAATAACGGTCAATGAAAATTGCTCGATGTATTTTTACTCACCCTTCTCCAGTTCACCTATCTTGTAACTATTCTCCTTCATTTTCTTAACGGCTTCTCTATTTTGCTGATTCTTTTTACGTTAGTGTTTCCCAGAATTCTGTGCTTCTGTCATTCTGGTTTTTGTCATACTGTTTTCTTACTCCCTTTGTATCTGTCCACCTCCAGATCATAAGAGTCAGCGGAATGTGAACATTACCCTCTAAATGCTGAATTCCTCACATCCTTTACAGTAAAGCTCAAACAAACCTACTCATCATCTTGTGTACTTTATTTCCACAAAGGAAATCCATGCTAAAAAGATCAGATACCTTTTTTGATTTTAAAGACAGTAAAAATAATTTTAGAAATTACAAATCATACAGAATTTCAAAAATTATGATATGAATTCAACAATAGTTGTCATACTGAATGTTGTTGTCTTCAAAGTAGTCGTTTGGATTACCAGATATAAGCATTCAAAATTATGAAAAAAATATTTTTGTTGATACTATATTCAAATTATAATACTTTGTACCTTATAGTATAATATTTTGTGTCACTTCCTTTATTTCTCTAGTGATCTGAAGTTCCTTCAAGGACAAATATCTGCCTAAAGTGATTTCTGTAATACCACTGTTTGGAGTAACTATTTAGGAATGGTAGCGGAACAAAAGTCGATGAAGTTGGTTTTCAGAATGCCGATTTTAAAATAGAAAATTTGTTTCTTTAATGAAGATAAAATGGAAGATTAAGAAGTGAACATAATGTTCATTCTTAGCTAACAATGCCTTTCTCCTAAGATTTGGCATTTTTATACAAGATCATCTTTTAACAATACAATTGTTCATGAATTGCTTAAACAGGATGCCTGTTTATTAGTTGACATTTGAAGCTTGTCAGTCAGGGTTTTCACAGTACATCTGTAAGCTATGTCTTCAACTTTCTTTAATCATCCTCTATTTCAACTACATGTCTTATACTCTAGTACTTCTTCGGTCTTTACATACATATTTCCATGGAAAATGTTCTGGCCCCTCCCATATATTCTGTCAGAAGAGTTTGTCTTTTTATACTTTATGCCTAGATCCCTTATTATCTGCTCATCAGTTATCACCACTTCAAAGAAAATTCTACTGCATGTTTTCTCCTGTACTTTTTTTTCTGTATCAGGGATTAAACATGGGACCTTGTGCTTGTGCTTGTGCTTGTGCTTGTGCTTGTGCTTGTGCTTGTGCTTGTGCTTGTGCTTCTCAGGCAGGCACTTAAGCTGCCAACCTATCTCCCTTGCCCTCTCTTATACTTTTTATGTACCTTAATTACAGTCTCATCACATTGTGGTTATGTTATCTGCCTAGAAGATGCACTTTATCAGGCATCCTCTTTTACTTACTCATTTTGGCACTTTCAGAACTATAAGGTAAGTTTTCATGGGAAACATACTTTCTACATGTGTTAGTTAAATCTGACTAAAGTACCTGTTGAAAAAATGAGCTGTACTCCCTGACTTGGCTCCATCTTGCATGATGAATGTTTCACACATATTCAGTAAGTAACTCCATACTATGGTCAAAGTCTCTTTGATATAAGAGGTTTCTTTCCTTGGATTCCATATCTAGAATCACTGTGAGCCTTTAATGAAAAATTCCAGAATCAGAGTCTGGCTGGAAGTAAAGATAGAATGGTATAACAACTGAACCAATGAGTTAATGCTATCTAAATCTATGATTTATGGACATAATGGAATAAAATTGAAAACAGACTGCTGATTTCAACCAATTATATTCTTCTCACCTTGGGTAAGGTAGAGAACAAAACACAATAGAGAGATGGTGAGAGGCAAAAGTTTATGAACTAAGCAGCAATAGAAAACCTTTTAGAGCTTTCGGTGAGGCAAACAACCCACTACAGCATGCACATCACTGGTTTGCCACCAGTGAATGAGAGGAAAGAATCCATTTTCTGAAGTCAAAACCAAAGTTGGGGTTATAGCATAGTGGTAGAGTACTTCCTTACCATTCACAAGGTCCTGGGTTTGAATCAAGAGCCAAAAATAAATAAATAAATTCACACATATATACTTACGTCAGTTAAAAGGCAGTACACCTCAGACCTCAGTTCCTTGTGGTCACTAGAAAATTTCATTTGAGATAAGAGCTGATTTTTTTTGGAGAACTATTACAATTGGTCATCCTAAATTACTGGCAAAGAGAGATTACAGTATCCATAAATGTATATGGGTCGGACAAGACTGTGCCTTAGAACTAGATATTGGCTTTGTCATTAATCTATTGTGGACAGGTTTCTTCCACTCTGGATTTCAGTGATCACATCTATAAAACAAAAATTTTGACTCCTTCATATAACAGAAATTGGAATAGAAGTATCCTCCAAGGATAAGGATACACAGATACTTCTGGCGGTGGTTCATGGGACTCAGTTTTATACAACTTACAAGCTCAAAAGTCCAGCTTTAAGGAGACGCTGGATATTGATTTGACCACTTCCATGAACTGACCCAGGCAAGTGAAGTTCACACGTAGCAGATAAGATCCAGAGATTTGTTTCAATTTTCCAAACAGCTGGGAAGACTTGCATTGGATAAATAGAAGCTTCTTTTGTGCTCAAATATAAATCTACTTTGAAGACCAAATGAATAGAACGTGGCTTGAGGAGAACATGGATGACAAGACAAATGATATCAAATTAATTTAACAAATTTTTCCTTTCCCTAAACTTTTTTTTTTCATTTTTTTTCCTTTAATAAGAAATAACAGGGGCTGGGGAGATAGCTCCGAGGCACAAGTGCCTGCTGGGCAAGTGCAAGGTCGTGAGTTCGAACCCTGGTCCCACAAAAAAATAAATAAATAAATAAATAAATAAAATAAAAAATAAATAAAATTAGTAAAAAAAGAAAAGAAATAACAACGTGACATTTTGAAAAACACATTAGTAGTACATTCCCAATAATTGATACAATGCATACTTCTGTCCTCATAGTAGTTATCAGAACACAGGATGTAGACATGGTAATTTTTGTAATGATTGTTGGTACAAAATTTTCTTCTCAGCCGGTCATGGTGGCGCACGCCTGTAATTCCAGCACTTGGGAGACTGAGACAGGAGGATCAGTGCGACTTCAAGACTGGCCTGGGCTACAAAACTGAGCTCAAGGCCAGCCTGAGCTGCATAGCAAGACCCTGTCTTAAAAAGACCAAAAAATTTTTTTTCTTCTCATTGAACCAGGAGAAAGTAGTTGTATACACAATCCAGTATTCCATAATTGCAATGGATTATTGGAAGAACTGGCAATGTTAGAAGTTATTGATTTAAGCCTTTTACAGTTCAGCATACTAATCTAGCTTTACATTTTATGTCTCGTGGTTAAACTTTTCTGCTGGGTGGTTAAGGGCAAGTTAAAGCAAGACTTGTATAACAAAACATGTAACTTTTGTATCTCCAAAGTTCAGTCGAAACTCAGGATTTACTTTGGAACTACATACACTGCTTTGTAGAACTGTTGTAGGCATCAGTCATCTGTATAAGTCAAGGACATTGCTCGATCTGTTTGCTCTCTGTGAAAGCCTGAGAGAATATTTTCTCTCTAGGAGACTCTCCTTAAGCACACTATACATCATCAATCTCTTTCCTCTATGATCACATAATCTCCATTTGGGAAACTACTAAGTTATACGATATTACAGCACAGCTTCTCTTATGTCCTGAGTCCTCACTGACCTTGAAGGGCTACAGTCAAAATACTCACTATCATTGTAACCCTTCTTTTCTCTAATTTTTGTTCTGTAAACTTACATTCTTAACCCTCTAGAAGAGAAGCTCATGATATGATTACTCTGTAACATAGGTACTTGAGCTTAACATCACTGTCTTTCTGAATATCACATATCTTATATTTAACTTGGAATTGGTATTTTATATCAATCACTGATATTCTAAATGTAATAAAAAGTATACCAACAAAGAAAACTCCAGATCCTGATGGATTTCGCACTGAATTCTACAAGAAATTTACAGAAGACATAATCACAATAGTCCTCAAACTCTTCAATGAAATTGAAAATAAAACAATCCTCCCAAAATCATTCCTAGAGGCAAGGATTACACTGATACCAAAACCTGACAGAGATGCAACTATAAAAGGGAACTACAGGCCAATTTCTCTCATGAACACAGATTCAAAAATCCTCAATAAAAAATCCTTGCTACTGTAATACAACAAATTATCAAGATTATACACCATGACCAGGTAAGATTCATACCAGGAATGTAAGAATGGTTAAATATACACAAATGTATACATATAATATACTATATCAATAGAGCCAAAGCCAAAATCACATGATCATCTCCACTGATGCAGAAAAGGCTTCTGACAAATTTCAGCATTCATTCATATTCGAAGTCCTACAGAAAATTGGAGTAGAGAGTTTCTACCTCAACCTGATAAAAGCCATTAATGACAACCCAACAGCTAACGTAATTCTAAATGGGGAAAAACTGAAGTCTTTTACTCTCACATCTGGTCCCTACAGTTTTTAAATTAAAATACAGTGAAAGAAAATGTCAAGATCACCTTTCTTTCTCTGTCTTCTAAACATTATAATGAATACAAAGACCGTCTCTCAGAGCTGTTTATTTTCCAGTCTTTGTACAGAACCCCCATCTACCACTATTTTTTCTGCAACTGAGTTAATCCTGTTGATGAGCTTCCCTACTTCTTTAACATTCAGTTAGACTTCTTGAGATTCTACCTTAATGAGATGTCTAATATCTTCAAGGCCTTGACTAGTGAGAGTTCTCTTCCATTTCATGACACCTCCAGATGACCAAATTATATGATGATTTTATTGATTGAATTCTCCAAAATAATTTTTGCGTTTGGTAAATATAAGGAAGTAATAGAATCCAAATTTGCCTCTTCCCCTATGCACAAGGAGCTCTGCTCTCGCCTCTAGTAGAAACAGTAGCAGGCATAGGGGTTCTGGAAATGTCAAGGGATTTTTAGGGACAAGTACATTTTATTCTTGTTGATGGAATTAGTCCATTTGAGAAGTTTAATAACCATTGTGATGGATTTTTAATCATTATTAAATGCAATTTTGCTGAAAAGATAAGTCTTAGAAAAATTTCTTGCATAGTAAAGCAAGATTGGTAAGTATACTAATCAAGAGGCAGAGATTATCTTGTCCTCCTCCCATGCTTTCCTTTTCTCTGCTTCCCTTCTTCTATTAAATTCCCTCCTACTTTATCATCTGTTTCTTCTCATTTTTATTCGTCATTTTTTACTATCTTGTCTTCAGTCTGGGTATTAAATGTGAGTATAAGTTCTGGGATAATTCTGAGTTGAAAAATACAATTTGGTGTAGCCACTGTTAGTTTTCTGGATCACAGAGACCAGAAGAAGAAGAAGAAAAGGGTGAAAGAAAAGGGTCAAGTCTAGGAACAATGACAATGGCTATTAGAAAGAAGTGAAAATATGTTTAGAACAACCTTCCAAGAAATGCACGTATTTTTGGACTTTAAATCTAATTTCCTTCCAGCGACTCTGTCCTGAGCAACATAAGGCTTATCTACTCAAAACACTGTGGTATAATTTCTACTTTTCAAGCAAACATCTGCTGATAAGAACACTTTTGCTGGAATCTTAAGAAATAACCATACTACAAAAGGATATTATCATCAGATAATATCTTCTTTTTGTTTTCAATACAGAATTTTTCTATCAATGACTTCTTCCTGGGAAGATTGTCTGATGTATCCTCTTGTTTTAGTTCATGTGAGACTCTCAACCTTATACAGAAATCAAGCCTAGAGTTAAAGAAGAATGTATATATTTAATGACAACACGAAGCAAAAGCACTTTATCTTTCAGAACACCAGCTTCCTTACAGAAGGAAAAAATAATGAAGTAAACTATCTTATCTCTACTATAGGAGACTTATCTCTAGCTATACGAGACTGAAAGTTCTAAATTCTTTTATCCTATTGTTATATAGATAATCTTGCTGAAACTTAATGAAAACTTAAAAATTTATGCAGGAATAGGACTAGCTCATGTCTGACACACAAAAACATAAAACACATGCCAGTTTTCTACCATTACATATAAATATTTCTTAAAATGGTAGGTCTAAAAGCAAGAGGATCCTTAAGATGGTGTATAATGTCTTTTCTTCATAGCATGCCTCCTCTAAGTGGTTATCTTCTTATCTGTTCTATGTATTTTATTGCTCTTTCTTACATCGGAGTCTTTATGGCCTTTTTTTTTTTTTTTTGTCTTTTTGAGGCAGGGTCTCACTATGCAGTTGAGGCTGGCCTTGAGCTCAGTTTTGTAGCCCAGGCTGGTCTCGAACTCGCACCAATCCTCCTGCCTACATCGGAGTCTTTAAAATTCCCTTTAACCAATGTGGGCCTCCTACTCTTCATTCATGTC
>PVJA010058275.1:0-10148 GCA_004027025.1 Myocastor coypus
TTGTGAGGACAATATGCAATATGTCAACTTTCAAAGAAAAGAAAGGGGAAAAGAAAAAAAAAGTAATGTTGATTTAGAAGGGTTAATGTTTAATTGTTTGATCAATCTTATATACCTATATGTATTAATCTAAACTGATCTGATGATGAAAATATGTAATATAACCATTGTTAAATTTAAACAATAAAAAATTGAAACTGGAAAAAAAAAAAAACAGGTTAGTAGGACAGTTATAGTAGTGAATACATTGCATATTGTTGTCTCCATAGTAGTTTTCACAGCTCTATGGGTATACTGAAGGAAACAATGCCTTTTTTTCCTTCTTTTTAATTTTTTTGCCAACTTTACATATTTTTATCTGGTAATCTGAACAACTAATTTGAAGATGACAATATGCAAAGTAAACATTTTTTAAATTCCTATCCTTTTGTTTAGTGAAATGCTGTATCATTTCTAATAGATCTTTTACATTTTTTATTCTCTTGAACAAATAAAAATTAAAAATCTTTTTTTTTTTTTTTTTTTTTTTCAGTATTGGAGATCAAACTTAGGACCTTGCACTTACCAGGCATGTGCTTACACTGCCAAGCTATCTCCTTGGCCCAAAAATAAAAATATCTTGATGAAACAATATTTTGAGAAAAAGCACTATATGTCCTCCAGTATTGTTATCATACCTAAAATAAAATATTTGTAAGCTTTGGAGATAAAAGTAAGGAGAGAGCTGTTTTGAATCTCAAAGAGTGAAAATACTGCTAATAACTGCGGCATGACCAGCGAACTGGTGCGCTGCCAGCTCCTTCGATGAAACCCCAGCCGCAAATGTACTTGGAAGAGGCCACCGTCGGGCGGGTAAGGCTGGAGGCCCGCGTGGTGCCGCCGCGGCCAACCGCATGGCTGCGCTTCTCAGGGCTGCGGAGCGCTGCGTCCGCCTCTCCGGTTACGTCATTGCTTCCCAACCCCAGGACACCGCGCCTGTGCTCCCTGATTATCGTGATGTCCAGAAGTGTTGATATTATTATCATATTTTTTGTATGGCAGACTGCCATGCCTTGAGCTCCTCTTCCGTTGCATAAGTTCCACTTCTAATCCATTGCACAAGCTCAGTGGCATTTATTTCCTTCGCTCAGCACGCATGAAAACGCTTCGAATCTTCACGTCCAACTTCGGCTTTTTTAAATTCTCTTTTTAATTTCATGAGGCAGTGTGGGCTCAAGAAATCTTATCTGTTGCCTGTAATCCCAGACTTGGGAGGCTGAGGCAGGAGGATCAGTGAGAGTTCGAGACCAGCCTGAGCTACAAAAGTGAGCTCAAGGCCAGCCTGAACTGCATAGCGAGACCCTGTCTCAAACACACACACACACACACACACACACACACACACACACACACAAAGAATTCTTACCTATTCAGTGAGCTATAATTCATGACTATAATTACTGTGCTGCTGTATGGCCCCAAGGAACCCCCCAGCTCCTCATTCTCTATGATTTATTTTACATTCTGGTTGGGGCGGGGAGAAACTCCAGGAGCACCTGGTGGTCTCTTTGGTGCTGATTTAGAATCAGCCGTTTCTTCAGGGAGCCCTGATGCCCTTTACGGTGTTAAATGATACATTTTAAGCCTAAGAGATCAGGTCACTCTCAGTCGTGCTCCGCAGGCTCTCGCAGTGGAGCTTGTTAGCCACTTACACCATGCACAGTTTTCATACAGACATTTATAAGTTAGCCAGGCTGGGTTCAAATTCTAGTTTTCCTCGCTTCCATTTGAACCAGACATAACGGAGTTCATCCTAACTTTCTGTTAAACTATCTAAAATTTCTTCTTGACTGTGAACTATCGCAGCACACTCTCCTAGAACTGCCTGTCTGGTTGGCTCCCCAGCATGGAGCTAACTTCCTGTCGTCCCTGGGCATTCTCGCGCCCCAGCCCAGGTAGCTATGCGGTGGCAGGTGCAGAGGGACCCCGCACTCCTCCACTGAGAAGAGCACCCTAGCCTGCTAGCTCTGTCCCTCTGTCTTGAGGAAGCCACGCTCCTCACGTGGACCTTTGGCTTGAGCTGGTCAGGAGCAAGGAGGAAGGGAAGGAGGAGAAACGGACAGTCATGCCGCACCCGCAGCAGCCTGGGGGGCTGCTCACGCCTTCCTCTCCTACACTTCTCCAGCTAGGCCGGCACAAAGCACCCACCGTGGCCCCGGGCTCAGCCCTGGTGAGCAAGAGGTACACCCAGGGCAGGATCCCCAGCTCAGTCTGCGCCCACCCCATCCAGACCCCGGAGTGAGTAGGACTGAAGAATGGTTGAAAAAAATGTGGTATTTTTATACAACAGAATATTACTCAGCTATAAAGAATGATAAGCTGGAAGACTTCACATATAAGTGGATGTATATTGGACATATACTCATTAGTGAAATAAACCAAACTTACATATGTAAATATTGTACGGTCTCCCTAATACAAGAACTCTAAATTTCATTTTCCTTCCTTACCAATATCATTTGGAAGGTGTGTCATGCCCACACCCTGTGCTCTGTATAACTATAAATAGTGTGTCAACTGTTAAAAAAAAGTAATGTTTATTGAAAGTGTTAATGTTTGTTTGATCAATCTTATATGCCTCTATCTATTAATCCAAACTGATCTGATGATGAAAATATGTAATATAACCATTGTTAAATTTAAAAAATAAATAAATGAATAAATAAATACAAAACCTATATGCAAAGCCACTCAGTTTTAGGGAAGAGATTTGAGGATGCGCATCTGTGTGTTCCAAAATTGCAGTGGGCCACCAGTGAAGCTTGCAATGTTGGAGGCTATTGATCCAAGCCTCCTACAGCTCATCTCATCAATCTAGCTCTGCGTTTCATGCATTGTAATTAAGCTTTTTTTTTTTTTTTGCTGGGTGATCAAGGGCAAGTCAAAGCAAGATCTGTATAACAAAATATTCATTTTTTGTATGTTCCAAGGTCAAATTCCCTCAGGATTAACTTTGGGACCATATACAGTACTTTGTAGAACTGCTGTTAGTGTCAGCTTTCGGGGCGAGTCATGGCCATTGCTTGGCCAGTTTGTTTTCTGTGAAAGCCTGAGAGAAAGTTTTTCTCTGGGTGACTCTCCTTAGACACACTATAGTTCATTTATCCCTTTCCTCTGAGGTCCCATAATCTCCTTGACCAGAAAATTTGAGACACCTCTGAGTTATAGGATATTACAGCACAGGTTCTCTTATATCCTGAGTCCTTACTGACCTTGAGGGGCTAGGGCCAAAATATTGGCTATCCTCATAGCCCTTCTTTTTCTCCAATTTTTGGTCTGTTAACTTACATTCTCAACCCTCCAGCAGAAAAGCTTTGTGATACTATTATTCTACAACATAGGTACTTGAGCTTATCATCACTGGCTTTCTGAATATCAAACATCTTTGACTTAGCTTGGAATTGATATTTCCTGACCATCACTGATATTCTAATAATGTTCCATACAATGTGATATAAGCAGCTACACAATTTTTACACAGATATTTGGAAATCCAAGGAAATACAAAATTGTAGCCTGTCAAGAATATGGTATTTGGCCCAGTCTCTTACTTTCAGCTAATAGTCTTGAGAGAGAGAATGACAGTAACTGAGTTTACACTAGGAGCAGTACACATCAAAAAGACAAGAGTGACATGTATTCCAAGCATAGTTTTAGCATTACATGGTGCTTTGATCAATATGATGAGCCTTTTGAAGGTTCTTAAGACCAATATCTGATTCATCCTGTGTACATAAGTGCATGGTTTTGCTCCAAATTTTCACTTTTTATAGGGCAGGAGAACCCATGATTCTACCTTGTCTTGGAACCTTCACAGCCAGAGATTTCGCCTCCTTATGCTCCTGTCTTGAATGCTGAAACACCCTCTAAACACTTACTATTTATTAAATATTGAATCAAATAATTTTTGATGAAAAATTAATTTCATGTTCCAGTTTGTACTTGGCAAGAAAGGCCATTATGCAATACAGACATTGCCAACCTCATGATCCATGTCTACTTGTTATTTTTTTTTTTAGTGCCTTTGGTTGTTGCAGGGCCTCACTACACAGCTCAGACTCATGGCGATCTTCCTGCTTTCTGCCTCTGCAGTGCTGGGTTTACAGTAGCCCACCACTGCGCCCAGAATCTGGCCTGCTCAGCCCACCTTGGGGACGGGGCTGGCGTGGCATGTGATGCTTGGAATCGAACCACGGTCCCTGTGCTTGCCAAAGCAGGTGCCTTAGCCCACTGAGCTATCTTGCCAGCCCCAATTTATTTCGTATACTGTGTTCAAGTGCATATTACTAAGTTCTGCCTTTTCAGGGCTTCTAGTTCATCCCTTTACAGAGCTTCTTATTATAAAATTCACCCTGTCAGGAGGAAGACCAGAAGTTGTTGACTACAGAGAAAGATCACTGCATTTTCACAGTTTAAATAGAGAGAGCTTGAAGTCTCCCCTGAGGCAGCTACTGGCAAGTTCAAGACTAACAAGCAGAGGCATTCTCCAGAATGAGTTTACGCCCTTAAGTGACAGATGTTCCAGGAGAGCAATGTTACCACACAAAGGACAGTGTATGTTCAAGGAACCACCAACTGCATTCTGGGAGGCAAACAGCAGGACCCGCTCTTTGAGGAATGAGAAAACACACTGACCCTCCAAAGAACCCTCTGATATCTTGATTTATTTACTAGCTTTCTTCAAAAACGAAAAGGCATGGTGAAAGCAAACATATGAAAGGCAGATTTCCTGGTTCCTGATGAGGAATGCTTCTGCGCTCTACCCTTCTGGCAGCCTCCACCATCCCAGTGTGTCCTGCTCCAACATGAAGGCTGGCTGCAAAGATGCAGGCAGGTGCCGCCGCCGCCTCCTCCTCCTGCTCCTCCTCGTCCTCCTCCTCCTCCTGCTCCTCCTCGTCCTCCTCCTCTTCTTCCTCCTCCTCCAAGCTTTTCCTTGACCTCTTCCTAAAGGTCATGTACCCTACTCCCTGAGTCCCACAAAGCACCACCTCAACTTCTCTTAATGGCAAAGCCCTTCCTGAGCCCGTGACCCTTATCCACCTAAATGCAGAAGGGCCAGGTCACCAAGGAGGGTGAAAGTGGACCTGATGGCCACCAGGCTAGCAATGCCCCAGGAAGTCAGAGGCAAGGCAAACCTAAAGAAGAACTGAAGCAGACGCTACAGACTCAGAAAAGAGCCAGTGACTTAGAAACCCAGGCCACAGGCATAAGCGAGGGAGGAGCGCTGAAAGTGTGAGGGGTAAGGAGGGGAGAGGTCCAGAAAGGTGACTGAGTGCTCATGACTTGCTGGCCTGCCCAGTAGCCAGGTGTTGCAAGACCTTCAGGGTTAAAGAAAATAATCAAGAAAGACACAGAGCACCACAGAGTCTCATCTGAAGACCGGCAGGGTTCGTTTGCTAACGGGCAGTTGTCAAATGTTCTGGAATATTCTAAAGAACTCATCGGATTAAAGATAGACTCAAGATTCTTTTTCAACTGGTCCTTTATTATCCCTACCGTATCCAGGTCCTAAACTCTATTTGAGCTATGAACTGGTCCCCAAAAGCTTGTGCAGCGCACCCATGTGGCTGCAGATGCTTGACAGCTTCCCCTAGACGCCTTCCACTCCTCCTGCAGCCACTTCTAAGATGGAGATGGTCCGTGGTAGCCAGAGCCAGCCACAGAGCGGGTCCTCACTGTAAGGGGAAAAGTTTTATGCTGAGACAGGTCAGAAATTACTATAGGTCAAGTCCACCCTGGTGGGTGAGTGGCCGAGTTGGTCTCTCGGCCAGGATAAGTAGCAGTGGAGCCGCTCTGCCAAGACTCAGTGGACATGTCCTACCGGTGGTACTGGGGGTGTTACGCATGCCTGGGTGGGGGACTTAGCACTGCCACCACAAGCCAGGCAAGTGCTCATGTTATGTACTCTGGTGGGGAGCCCCAGAGGGAGAGGTGCACCGTTCTGACCTACCTGCCACTACTCAGTGGCACAGTGCCTGAGGGACAGGGGGCGGGGCTATGGCAGAAGCATCTGGCTATGCTTTCTCAGCAACTAAAGCACGAGAGCTGGGACATTTCTCTACTTTTTAAGAACAAATGTTATAAGATCAGTCTATTGTAGGATGATGTGTCATCTATGAAGACACAGACACTGAAAAGCCCTGTGCCCTGTCACCGACAGGATTTTGCACGGGCATTGGAAGCCTGTGGGAGGAAGTTAACCCTTTTATGATCCACAAAATTTCATGATCCACACAGAAATATGTTACAGATGTCAACCTCTTTATCTCCACCTACTACCTGTCTATCTGTTTATCATCTATCTGTCATGGTTTATTACCTTAGGCAAACGTTACAACAGAATTATAGATCCTCAATATTTCACTGGTCAGACAGCATGACTGATTTTTTTTTTTTTTTTTTTTTTGCAGTACCAGGAATCAAACTCAGAACCCTGCACCTGCCAGGCCAGAACTTATTCCTCTGAACTTTCTCCCCAGCCCAGCATGACTGATTTTGGTACCAGAGATTGATCTCGGGACTTGGCACTTGCCAGGCAGGTGCTTATTCTACTGAGCTATCTCTCTGTCCCAACGTGACCAATTTAAAACCTACACAGTGATTACGTTTTTCCAGTATCCATTGTTGGGGGAGCAGCCCTGGTCTGAGCGCCCCTGCCTGCTCTGGCAGGATGTGCCAGGAACCCGCCCCCTCCCCAGATCTTCCTTATGAGCAGCGCTATGAGCCAGAAGCTGTTGGTTGTCCTCTTCCTTTTTTCCTGGTTTTTTTAGGAAAGGGTCTACAGGGTGCTCTGGGTCTCACTACTAGACCGGACTTGTAGTGATCTGCCCCTTCACAGCCTCCCAACAGCTGGGATTGCAGGCATGCTCCACCGCTCCCAGCCTCAACTGCTGTCTCAGCACAGCCCAGGGCTGGGGCCGGCTTGGCAGGCCTGGGAATGGAACCGCTGGCCCCTGCTCCTGCTTGCAGACACTTTAACCCACTGAGCTATTTGGCCGGCCTGGCCACTTGCTTCCTACTCACTGCAGATGCAGTAGGCCCCAGGCCTGGGGCCCCAGCATGCCACACAGTGCCGTTCGCAAGCTGCACCATCTAGGCACATTCTGTGAGCCTGGGACTTGGGGGACAAGGGGTAGCAAAGACAAGCCAACAGGAAGCTCCTACCGCAGAGCAATCAGGCCCTTTGGGCTGCCATGGGGGTGCCACCCTCGTGCCTTCTGGCGGCATCCATAAAGCCATGGCAGGCTAATTGAATTCAGTGGCAGTCAGAACAGAACCACAGACCTTTCATTCTCTGTCCGGGAGGAAATCTGACTTATAGGGTGAGAACTTTTACCCTTCTCTTCTCCCTGATGACCGAGATCATTGCTAGTGACAAACGTAGCTGTAACACAAGACTACTGTCCCCCCTTTTCCCCACCTGGATGGAACAGCACACGGGATTGACACCCTGAGCTGGGGGCGGGACGGATGCCACCGTGAGAGAAGCGTCCCCTGCGTCTCACACACCTGGAGACCGTTCCAGAGCCGGCTAGCGCAGTGAGGCTCGAGCACCCTCCTGTGCCTTCGCTGGTCTCACCCAGGGCGGGAGTAGCTTGGACTCAGTCCCGGGGCTGCTCCGTGGGAAGCGGCGGGGTGCAGTGCTGGCCCCACGGCAGAACACGGGCTTCCTCACGGGAACAGCGCTGCCGCCGAGACCCAGCCCCCAAGGACGCAGTCCTGAAAGAGAATTGTGCACGCTGACTCTTCCTGGAAACCGGCTCCGTTGCGGGCAAAGAGCCCCTCGGTGTGGCCCTTGGAGGACATGAAAGGCGCCACCCCTTCCGCCCCATTAGCAAAGGTTGAAAGTCTGGGTCGGGGCAGTGGATCCCAAGCTCCAACTCACCGGCTCCAGGACCTCTGAGATGAAGCTACTCGGTCTCCACCGCACTGATGCTGAGCTCGAGGCGCAAGAGCTGCTTGGGGGCTGCCTCAGCCCGCCGTGTGGCCCTGCCTGGGGAACGTTCCGCCGTCACCGCAGCCCACGGTGAGAAAGCAGGGGACAAGCACACCTCCTCTGGAGATGAGGAGGGAGATAGCTGAAGTCAGGTGGGAAAGAGGCGTACGGATAAAGCCCGCGAACTAGCAATGGCAGTGACCACAGGGACTAAGAAGAGAACGCGCGACTCTAGAGAGACAGCAGGCAGAAGCGAGTGTGGGGCAGGACGGACATTCTGAGGACCGGGAGGGAGTCAGCAGAGTAGTAGGACAAGGGGGCTGACATCAGGAACCAAAAGATTGCAGTGCGCAGTTAAGTGTGGGGAAGGGCCTTGGCGCTGGCCAGGCGGGGCCGTGTCGGCGAGGACGGCAGGAAGCTCCATGTAAGTCCTGGCTCAAGAAGGACTGGGAATCCCTAGGGTGGCCTGGAGGTGTCCCACAGGGTGTGGCAGAGGTCATGCAGCCCGATGTGCATCTCAGAAAGGCGTTAGCTTGTCCATGTCAAGAAGGTTGAAGAAGAGCACGAGACAGCTCCCTGTTGGCTTCCCATGCCCCCACCCCCAACAGTCGCTGCAGGATTCAGTGAGTGAGAACCACAGCAGCCTGAAGGGAGGGCTCCTGCCTTGGGTCAAGATGTTAGTGAGCCAGGCTGTGGGGCTCCTGAGGGACACGGGTTTCCTTGTCTCCTGAAACCTTGACGGCATTAGGGTCCCTTGGCCCCAGCCCGTCCCCTGTCTTCTGGGCACCTGTGCTGCTCCGTGTCCTCCCTGTACTGGGGTGAGTCCTTGGAGCCTACCTGGAAGATGCGGCAGATCTGCCCCGCATGAGCTTGCTAGCTTCTCCACACCTGCCGAGTCCTTTTCATCACGACAGGTGACATCTTCACAGGCCCCGGAGGTTACAGAGTCATCAACTTGTTTGTCATACGTATGTAGGAGCCCCCAGCAGGGACCACATGGTGAGGCTCAGAAGCTGCCTGGTGCTGGCCAGGCGGACTGACAGGGAGTGTCACTGGCAGAGAGGACGGATGGAAAGGGAAGGGGTGAGCAGTGCGCAGAAGGCGCCGAAAATAAGGCTTGAGGGGTCCTGCTGGGCTGCCAACGAGCCCCAATACTGTGCAAGTTATGTTCAGAAAAGGTAAGGGCTTACCCAGAATGCTCTTGGACCAAGAAAGCCTGGCAGCGAGTCCAAGGGAGGGTAGGTAGCTACGCCTGAGATGTGGGTCTTCAGCCACCATCTCCCCCACAGAGACACAGAAGATGAAAGGACACGCGTGTCGGACAAGGCTGGAGCGCCGCAGCACGGGACAGCGCAGCAAGCAGAATGTGGGCGCTGCCAGCCCTCCAGCAGCCAGGTGTGTTGCGGTCTTTCTTTTTTCCTCTTCTTCACTGAGTTCAGTCCCCGGTATGTAGGAGCCCCCAGGAGGGATGGCAAATTAATTAATCGATTAATTAATTAATCGATTAATTAATTAATCGATTAATTAATTTTTAAAAACAAGTATCTTCTGAGAGCAGGGCAAATAGCTCAGTGGTATAAGCACCTTCCTTGAAAGCTCAAGGTCCTGAGTTTGATCCTTGGCACTGAAAAAAAAAAAAAAAAAGTCTTTTTCAGTACTGTGGGCTGGACCGAGGCCCTCCTCACTGAGATGAACGCGTAGAGACAGGGCCGCGCTGAGCAGCGGGCTTGACTCAATCCTGCCATCTCCCTGGCTCAGCCCTCGAGAGGCCATGGTGACAGGCTTGTGCCACCAGGCCCAGCACACTTCCTGTCCCACTTTATTTCATGATGACACAGTTAAGATTAAAGGAAAAAAGATCCCCAGCCAGCCGCCCAGGACCGCTTCTGCCTTCCGTTCTTGCAGCCCCACACAGCTGCAGGCCACTCCCGCCCCTTCCCCTCCAGACATGACCTCAGCCGGCCAAGCCGCTGCCGACCGGATGGTACCCAGGCGCCCACACTTCCGTGCCCCTGCCACCATGCTGACACGTCACATGGATGCAGAGACAGACTCGTCGCAGGTGGGGTTTGCATCCAGCTTCACCTAGCTTTGCACCCGAGTTGCACCTAGCCCTGGTGTCTATGCAAAAACTAGCTTTAAAAGAGCCGATAGCCCCTCCTCGCCCGCCCGC
>PVJA010058276.1:0-10148 GCA_004027025.1 Myocastor coypus
AGGAAGGAAGGAAGGAAGGAAGGAAGGAAGGAAGGAAGGAAGGAAGGAAATGAAACCCTAGTCTTCCAAGATTTAGATCTAGAGGGAAAACTTCAGAGGAAAAGCAACTGGAGCAAGCAGTCCAGACTCTGCCCACTTCATTTTCTTTTTCTGGGGAAGGCTCATTCGTGAAGCCTACTGTGGTGTTCATTACCTTGGCCCCAGGAACACATCCCTCCCCTAGACTCCTGGTAGAACCATGAAGGTCTGTTACAATTGTCTACTCCTGGTTTCCCTCTGAGTGAGGCCACCATTTCCTTTCTGATTATACCAAGTTGAACAGAAAAACAAACATAGACAAAGAAAGAAAGCTAATGAGTTCCTGTGAACAAAGTAGAGGCTTCTCTGCTTCATTCAATCATAGTTCATTCCCAGACTCAAAGGCCCTACCAATCCTCACACTCAAAGACCGAGAGACCCCCTTTTCCTTCTTCATTTGCAGTACTTTGGACTGAACTAAAATCTTCATACTGAGTTATATTTCTAGCCCTTTTCAATTTTTTGTTTCTTTTGAGACAGTGTCTCTCTAAGTTCCTAAGTTACCCAGGCTGGACTTGAACTTGCAAAACTCCTACCTCAGCCTCCTCAAGTACAAGGAATACAGGTTTGTATCAGCACTTCAGCAGAGCCAGTATCTCAGGTGCCCTCCTGTTTTCCTCCCAAAGGTGTGTCTGATCTGGGTGAAGGCTGCTGTTTTCTTTGAGTATAACGACTCTGCTGCACTGGTAAGGACTGAACATGGCTTCCTAAGAGTGCAGGGTAGAGGGGGAGATGGTCACAGTGTCAGTCAATCAGTTAAGATGTGGTTCCCCAGAAGAGGAAGGCAACCTTTGCAGGTAGAAGCAGAGCTGCCATCCCTCCCTGCGCCTCTTTATGCCTAAACTTTCAGGAGCCTTGTGAGTGTGGTGAGGGGTCAGAGATGGAGGCAGCGCCGCTATAAGGCAAGGAGCATTAATGCTGGACTCGCCAGGAGGCACTGACAGAAAGAGGGAAGGCACACCTGGAAACCAAAGTGACTCATACTATAGATCTCCCTTTTATTATCCCCAGGCTGCAAATAAGTCCTATTAAACTGTCCAGTCTTGCCTAAGCTATGCTGTGAGATATTCATGGGCAGTTATGAACACTCCTGGAGGCTGAGAATTGCCAGGAAGGTGCACCTCACCCTCTGGAGCCGGCACAGCCACAGTGGAGTTATGGGCAGGAGAATTTTGAATCGTTAGGCAAGAAGTGAAGCTGATGGATCTCTGCACCCCTATTTAAAGTGAAGTTCTCCCTCCACTGCATCTAAGTCATGAGTTTTATCTTACTGAACCAATGATTATACTTTTACTGAGAAAATCTTACCAACTCCTTTTTTCCAGAATCCCCGTTGTCTCTTCAGCTTCTAGATGCTTTGGACAGAAATTACCACTCCCATTTAAAAGATGAAGAAAAAATTAAGCTCGTAGAAGTAAATGATGTCTCCAAGACTGCAGAGATTCCCCTAAGAAAGCAGACTGACATCCCCCATGGTAAGAGCAATCTAATATAGTAAAGGGCCAAATGAGTGAAAAAAGAAAGAAAAGAACTGAAATGAAATAAAGTAATCTCTACTGAGTGGACAAATAAGATTCGGTCCACAGTGAAAAATCAATGAGGCAAATGCTCAGGCTGGGTAAATCAATGAGGCAACCAACCAGTGACCTGTAATTCCACCTGAACTGACGCCCGACCGCATTGTATTCATGTTTGTATTTGCCCAAACCAACTCCCACCCCACCTGGCAGCATGTTGCCTGGGTGCCAGACTCCACCTCCAGAGAACCATCACCGGACTCTATCTGAACAGCATCTCCAAACAAGCCTGAGAGGTGGCTGTTGAAGCCTGCACACAGAAGCTAGAAAAAGGAGCCCCTGGAACAAGGAGATAAGGTGACCTTCTGAGAGTTAATTTAGTCACAATCAAGACATTCACGCAGAAGCAGAAGCTATCCGCAGAAGCCAGCTTACAAGGAAATCACCACGGAAAGAGTAGGGAACCATAGCCCAATCAGGGTGACAAGGTCATTCTCAGGATGAAAATATAACTCGAGAAGGCTGTAATTGAAACCATCTCAACAAAGAGAATATTAACTAATGTGCGGTCTCCACCAGGAGTACAGTGTGAACATGGAGACCTGCTTGGTTTTCAAGGTCACACCAACTGTGGAGATTGCTCTTGAGTCTTACTTCCCAGGGGGTGGACCCCGAGGAGGGGCAGCAGTTGGCCATTAGGATTCATAGCATGTGTGACATTGCTCTCAAGAACAACTGGCCTTTGCTGAGCACAGTGATGCACACCTCTAAGCCTGACTACGAGCAAGACTTAGGCAAGAGTATCACAATGCAAGGTTGGGCTGAGCAACTTAGCAACACTATCAGACTATCTCAAAACAAAGAATAAAAGCAGGGACTGAGTACAGAGCTCAGTGGTCGAGGGTCTCTAGGTTCAATTCCCAGTGCCGACGGAAAATGAAGAATCAGTCTGTGGTTCTGATTCCGTACTCCCTAGGTAGTGAGGCAGCCAGTCCTCCATGACTTCTTTCGGCTGCTCCTCCCCACCCTTAGCCAGTGGTTCACCCCTGCTGTATGCAAGGTCACACTCTACCTGGGCCTCAGTTATGACTGGAATATGTCAGGGATTCTCAGCTCCATTTGTTAGTAAGGGGTGTGTTAGGCTTGTGACCTAAACGAGGTGAACTGACTCCTATAGAGACCTTGGAAAAAAAGTTTTTGTAATTGTTTAAAAGATGTGTATGTCAGGAGCACAAGTCTTGCTTGTCTATTTACTCCAGCTGGCTGGGACTACTGCAGACTTCTTGTGGCCTTGAGGGACACTGAGAGTTCAGCAAGCTGAGCAGAGTGAGTAACAAGAACACAGCTGGGGTTTGAGGATGCCACACGACATGTGGTCCTTGTAGGTGAAAACATTGTTCTTTGACTACTCACACTTATCAGTTCTGCTGGCAGAAGCTGAAATTGTCCCCTGACTCACCCATCAACCTTTAGGACACCCACGCACACATCATAAAGACACAGATGTGCTCCTATGAAGACCACGAGAGGTCTAGAAGAATGGGCCCCATTCTTTCACTAAGTACATAACAGCAGGTCCAATACACTGAATAAATAAATCTCTTAATTTCAATATGAATATCTTAAGGAATTAGATTGAGTTAGCCCTAAGAATCTATTCATCTCTGAGTATGCTACTAACGCCAGGTCCTGGCCAGTAATAACGCACCGTGGGACAACCTACCTGACAGCCACTGGCTACTGTCCTTTGGCATCTCTTTGTCTAACAGCCACCAAAGAGGATAATAGAAAACACTACCTTTCCATCATCATTCTATTTCATGTCTACACAAGTCACTGATCCAGTTATCTCTTGGGATAGGCTGTGGATTTGCTCCAGAAAGTCCCTCCATACAGAAAGCCAAGGATATTCACATACCTATACAACATGACCCAGTATTTGTATGTAACTTACGCACATCCTCCCATAAACTTTAAGTCATCTTTAGGTCACTTATAATATATAACACAATGTGAATGCTATGGAAATACAGTAACCCTGACTTACAAATGTTCAGGCTGCAAACTTTCACAGGTTCTGATTCCACATCCTCTGTCAGTGAGGGGAGACTCAGGGCTGGCTTATGAAAAAATATGACTTCCAAATAAATCTCCCAGAACAGAACTCATTCCTAGGTGGGGAATTACTGTAATTATTACACTGTATTACTCACAGAATAATAAGCAGCAAAGTGCCTATAGATGCCCACTGCACACATTTTTTTCAGATATTTTCAATTTTTAGCTTTGGTCAAATCTGCCCACAGATATGCCACATTGAGTGCATTTGCTTCCTTGTCTTTATTTTTATTTTATTTTATTTTATTTTATTTTTTTGGTCTTTTTGAGACAGGGTCTTGTTATGCAGTTCAGGCTGGCCTTGAGCTCACTTTTGTAGCTCAGGCTGGTCTTGAACTCGTACCAATCCTCCTGCCTCAGCCTCCCAAGTGCTGGGATTACAGGCGTGCGCCACCACGCCCGGCCTTCCTTGTCTTTAAACAGGTCATGCCTTTCTTACTTTCCTCTTGATGTTTCCAAGAGACTGAAATTAAATCATAGTGAGGAATATAAAATTATATATAAATTATGCAATTTAGAATACAAAGGCTGCACTGGAAGTCACCTCACCTTACTGTACAACAGAATCACTGGAGAGCTTTTTTAAAATACACAGGCACCAGGATCCTACTCCATGAAACTCTGATTTAAAGGGTCTGGGGTAGGCATCAGTATTTTTTTAAAGCTTCCCAAATGATTCCCCTAACACACAGCCAGAGTGAGTGAGAACTGGTGACAGCTGAACACTCTGGTGTGTGGGTGAGGAATCAGATCTGGGGAAGTGATGGCTTGTGCCAAACCACCACGCACAACCTGGCAGCAGGGCTGGGGTGCTCAGGGCCTGGTCTCCTAAGTTGGTACGAGGGAGGGGTGACAGAGGGCCACGAGGAAGGCCTTGCACGTTCATTACCTTGATTGTGGTGCTGTTCTCACTGTGTATGTGTGGGACACAACTCATTAAGTTCTATTCGATAAAGTTAAGGCTGAAGGGGCCGGCCAAGTAGCTCAGCAGACTAAAGCACCTACTCAGAGCAGAGCGGCTAGGGTTCAATCCTCATGCCATACAGACTCCACCCCTGGGGTGCACTGAAACTGCAACTGCAACTGGGTGTGGTGGTCACATGCCTGTAATCCCAGAGTTTGGGAGGCTGAAAGCAGGTTGATCACTATGAGTCTGATCTATGTAGTAAGACCCTGGAGACCCTGTACCAAATAGACTAAAAAAAAAAAAAGGTTTAAGGTATACCAGATATATTTTGATAAATCTCTATTTTAAAAACAGACCCCCAAAAGAAGGACAATTTGAACCCATAGAATGAGAGAAAATATTCCCAAATCAGATATCATGTAAATAATTTGTACAACTCATCAACAAAAAGACAAATAATTTAAACGTGGGCAGGTGACTTGAAGAGAAATTTTTCTAATGAAAGTATATCCATGCTGACTACACACATGGGAAGATCCTCAGCATCACTAGCTATTAGAGAAAAGCAATTCCATACTATGACAAGATGCCATTTCACATCTGCTAGGATGACTATAACTGAGAAAACAAGAATTACTGTAGGTGGGGCCAGGAAGATAGCTCAGCAGACTACATGCTTGCTTAGGTAAGTGCAGGGGCCAGGGTTCAATCCCTGGTATCATGCCATGCCAGCCCCACCCCCAAGTGCGCTGAACCTCTGATGGAGTCTGGACATGGTGGTGCCCAGCTGTCATCTCAGCATCTGGGAGGCAGAAAACAGGAGGATCACTACAAGCATGAGCTGTGTAGTGAGACCCTGCACACACACACATACACCAACAAACACACACACAAAAAAAAAAACACTCCCAAGTTTGTACCAAAATGAACTTTAAACAGAAACTCAGATACTTGTACATCAGTGTTTATTACAGCCAGCAACCCAGAGCCAAGAGGTGAAAAGAATCTAACTTCCATCAACGGATGGATGGATGGATGGATGGATGGATGGGTAAACAGCCCCACAGTGAAATACAATTCAATAAAATAAATGAAGTTTTAACATATGCTACAATATAGATGAACCTTTCAAATGTAGTGAGTGCGTGAAATAAGCCAAACATAGTAGGACAAATATATGACTTGACTTCTCAGCAACTTCACATACAGAAAGTAGAAGCCTGGTAAATAGGCACTAGAGAAGGGAGAGAGGAATTACTACTTAGTGGCTAAAGAATTTCAATTGAGAAGATGTTATAGCTCTGGAGTTGGGCAGAAGTGATAGCTGTACAAGATGATGAATGTCATTAATGCCCCTGAACTGTACATGTGTAATGATCAAGTGGTAATTTTTATGTCTTACAGGCTTACTACAATTTTTTGCAGGACTGGGGACTGAACCCTTGGCCTCATGCATATGAGGCAGACACTCAACTGCTGCACCCAGCCCCACCAACATCCTTTTTAATACACACATTGCAATCCTCTGCCATCCAATCTTTATAATACACCCCTGTATGTAGAAAGCATGTTACACATTTATCAACAACAAGAAAAACACTCCCGAGGGTACAGTGTATTCAACACTCCACATGTATGACCTAAGGGGTTTCTCATTACAGTCTACAGGGTAGATACCATTTCTGATTCTTATTTTACAGATGAGGAATCCAAGTCACAGAGAAAGTAAGAGATATACCCTAGGCCATCAGACCAATAGAAAGAGTAATACCTATTACCTAGGAACTTGTTAACAGTGAGATTCTCAGCCCCACTCTAGGCCTATAGGTCCTGTGCTTAGCCCTCAGAGAAGAGCCCTGCACCTTCCAGTGCTGTGATGAGCAGCTGTGCTTCTCAGACCTGGCTGTTGCCAAATCTCTGGGCAGCCCACCCTGAGCTGCTAGCCTCCTGGGCCTCTGCCGGGTCGCAAGCCATCTGCATTTCTAAGCAGTTCCTGTGTGACACTGATGCTCATATCCCGAGACTGCACCTGAGAATCCCTAATATGCAAAATCTCGGTCTCATTCCCATCTTAAGGATACAGAAATTCAAATGCAGGGGTCACATGTGCTAAACCACAGCAGGAGTCACTGGCTGGGCTGAGAGCCTGGGAGCCTCTCTTTACCAAACCTTCCAGGTGCCAACGTCATCACACCTGCTTCAAAGTTAGTAAATGTCTGAAAGCATAAAAGATGCTTGTGAACTGGTGTCAGAGGGATCTACACAATAATTGGCATTTGTGCCAACGAAAGCAGGCAAGGGGACAGAAAAGGGTGAAACAGTAAAGGCTACTAGATCCAACCTAGGTGTCAGGAGGGTAGGATAGGTGTGCAGATGGAGTTGGTGGAAACTGGGATATAAGTCACCGTTCTTCTCTCTGTCCTACATTGTCCAAAGTGATAGGATTTCATACAAGTCATGCCATTTCCTGAGCACACTGCACTGACTGTCCCAAAGTCTGTCACAGTCACCTCCTAATGCCCTACACTTTCCAGCTGCCATTTTCTCAAACTCTCGAGGGCTGTAATCATTCCATTTTCCTACTCAAGGATCTCCAGTGACTCCTTATTGACCAAACCGCCTCCTATTCAAAGACCTCCTGTCCTTTGCCTCCTCGCATTCATGATTCAAGTGCTCCTTCAGCCTCTAATGTCCTGCTTTGTTTTCCTCTGTGGGTCCATATTTATACATTTGACCTTGAACAGATTTCTTATTATCATTAGGCCTCAGTTTCCTCAACCATAAAATAGGTGACAATGGAATGATCTTTTTCAATTGTAGTAAAGAATACATAGGGAATTCCATGGAAATGGTTGCCATACTACAAACCCCTCCCAACTTCCAAACCGAAGGAAGCACTCTCTTTCATTTAATTTCCAGAAATATATAATGTGTACAAGCATTTGTCTCCATCATTTTCTACTTTCATTTGCAGATATCTTTGCTCTGGTTTGCTCCTGCCCTTTGTAAATAAAGCCTACTGAGGGGAAAATGTGCTTCTTATTTTTAGTTCAATGTACAGTACTTAGCACTATATACAAGCCCAATCAGAACCGGAAAAATAAATGACCAGCATTATACGAACTTAAATTGTCCCCTAGAATCATCAGAGTACTCAGAGTCCACAAGGAAGGTAGTCAAGTCCTTGAGAAGGACATAAATTGAGGAATTAAGTGGATTTGAGGCCCCAACATGAAAAGATTTAACTTGTCTCCAGACTCCCCCTGTTCAAAGGGTTACCCCAAATCCACAGAGGCAGCCTCAGCCCAGCTTTCCATCCCAAAGTATCTTCCAATAATTCAAACATTCCCTTTCACATCAGGAGTCCCTTGTGCTTACTTAAAACAAAACAAAAACCCTGGCTGCACAAGAAAACCATTTTCCCCTTATTTGATGCTCTGGGCTTCTGTTCTCTGCTAGTCTGTGAAGCTGCAGCCGCCTGCTCGCCTGCCTACTGCAGGGAATTGAACTCAGCAGAGGCCTTGGACTGCAGGTCCAGAATGTTCTGCACTCCCTTCCCTGGCCCTGCCAGTGCATGGCTCTTCCATTGTCTGATGCCAACTCAGCACCATCAGGGCAAATTGAGCCAATACCTTACATGAGGCCTTGACATTCTTTCATCTTGAGACTCCCTCAGACCAGTCTCCTGTGGAATTATTCTAAAGAACTGAGGATACATTTTAGAAAGCAACTCACCAGGCCACAGCCAAGGAAACTGAGAGACAATCCTTCAGGGACAGGAGAGGCTGAGATGAGGCAGGCTGAGAAATGAAATGGCCACTTTCTGACAATTCCTAGGACTGACTCTACTTTGAAGCAAAGAGGAAGGTGTATCATGATGCCTGCCTGCGTAGGGGAGCAGGAGCTCACACTGAAATGCAGAACAGAGAACACAAACAGTCCTCGCTACTTCTTAGCTGAAGCAGGGAAACCTGGTGAAAGATCAGTCAGCGGCTTCCTATCTTCCCTATCCCCGATCCAGGGCTCCAGACTAAGCTGCCACTCCCACTAGCTGCTTTCCACACCAGACTAGCTGCTCTTGAAGTGAGAAGTCTCCTAAAGCGAGCCTCCTAAAGGAGGCCAGCTCCCACAGGAAAAAAGTGTGGCCAGGGGTCTACTCTCCAGCTCTTGCCCTGGTGTGCACTTGTCCAAGCACAATCCAGAACCTGAGCCCCTGGCTATCCAGCAAATGCTCATGGAGACTACCAGTGGTGTGGACACATGTGGAAAGGGAGCAGTGGCAGAAAGGGAGGCAGGGCTGCAGAGGGGAAGGGCTGAGTCTTCGGAGTGAGCATGACCAGGAGTGGAAGCAGATGGGATGGACAGGGGGGTGGCTGCCACCGAAGTCTCACCTCAGTGCTCTCCAAGCTATAAAGGATCTGGGAAGAAAATGTAGTACTGCCCTGCAAGACAACATTTCAGCCAGTGAGTTGCTACATACACGACAGGGGACACTGAGACAAGTGTGACACTGAAAAGGTCTATAGTCTAGTGACACAGAAAAACATAGCACATTCTATGCATGAACAAAAACTTCAGTGAATACTTAAATTTTATTAGGCTGGTACAATAAAAGACACTGCCATTAATGCCCCTCAAAACACCCCTCCTTGCTTTGAATACACTTGTTCCTTTGTTCATGCCACCTTCTGAAGCTGTTCTGGAAGTGCTCCTTCATGTCAGTCTTTAGTTTCACAGTCATGGTTCCCTCAATGTCTTGAATTGATTCAAGGTATTCACCTTTTGTGGTCATTTTGACTTTAGAAAAGAACCAGAAGTCATACAGTACCAGGTCCAGCGAATCAGTGGGGGAGGAACACTATAATGTTTACTCTTTTCTTTATGGATTCTTTGGAGTTCTTTGTACAGGGTCTCACTAGGCAGCTCAGACTCATAGTGATATCCTATTTCAGCCTCCCCATCATTGGGATTATAGGTGTACACCACCATGTCTAGACTCTGTCTTGGGCTCAGCACACCTGAGGGCAGCGCTGGCCTGGTATATGGTGCCAGGGATCAAATTCCTGTCCCTGCAGTTGCCTAAGAAAGTGCTTAGTCCACTAAGCTACGTAATGTTTTCATTTGACAGAAATTGCCATAAGCCTTTGATCAAGAAGGGGCGTTACAAAATCCAGTGAATCTTTCAATTCAAATTTTTACTTACATTATGTTAGAACTAATCCCTCTCAAAATACCCCAAAAAATTTCCTTTTACTTCAAATAAATTTATTCTGCCACTGGTGGCAATGTGTCTTTTACTGTTAAAATTTTTTAAATTTAAACATGCAACCTATCTTTTGGTATTTCCTTGTATGAGGTGGGCCTGGTGCTGTCCATGCCTATACCAGGGAGGCTCATGAAGGAGGACTGCATGAATACAATTCAAGACCAGCGTAGGTACACTGCAATTGCAAAACCTTTGACTGTGTATGTATCTGCTTCCTCTTAGTCCAAAGAGAAGTATATTCTTTCCTTTTTTTTTTTTTTTT
>PVJA010058277.1:0-10110 GCA_004027025.1 Myocastor coypus
TGCTGTGGGTCAGCAGCACCCTCCAAATGAGCAATACCCAGTGGTTACATAGAGTGCAGTTATCAACCTCTATCTAGCTTTTCAGTAGTCAAGGAGTTGGAGCAGGCTGTTACAGGAATGAAATGCTGTTATGTTATTGGGCTCTTACAAGGACTGGCAGATGAGCATAGGCTTGTTCCTCATGATGGGGAAATTGGCCAGGACAATATCTTCACTTCCGTACCTGATGGAAAGATGAGGCAGAAACCCAGGAGAGGGTAAACAGAGGTCTAAATCCACCTGTCGAAATAACGGCAGATCAGCTTACTGGCTCAGGCGTATGGTTTGGTATTGCGGCTCAACTTCAGCATGATGATATGGCTGTTGTTCAGATGCATTTATGTTGCCTCAGAGCATGGGACAATGTTGAAAAACCTGGAGACACTCAAGTCTTTTTGCTAACATAGCACAGACTCACAATGGGCCCTTTGCTGATTTTTATCTCTCAGTTAAGGGAGGCAATTAATAAAACAGTCCGAAAACTTGAACTTCAGGAATTGTTGTTACAAACCTTGTCTTTTGAAAATGTTAATTCAGAATGTCGAAAGGTTTTATGTGCCCATTGAAGGCTCAGGGGGCGCCACTGGAGGAATATATCAAGGCTTGTGCAGACATTGGTTCTGAATCTTATAGAGCTGCCGCTTTCATTTGGACAGTCTCTCCCTGAGAGGGTTGGAACTGGGAGAAAACCGGGGAGAGAAAACGAAGGAGATGAAACATGGCTGCCATGTTATGTACTCAAAAAACAAATCTTAGGTCTGAGTCTCTTGGCTCCAAGAAGAGTTCAGTGACAATACAGTTCACCTGCTACTGCTGTCAAAAGCCTCTTAAGAGGGACTGTCCTGAGAGGCCCACAAGCCATGCCCTGACTGCCAAGGCCCCAGAGCTCTGAGTCGGCTTCCCAGATGGTCCAGTAGGACCGAAGGGCACTGGGCCTGCCTGCTCCCTCTGGCCGGACAGTCTGTGTCATCTCCACAGAGGAGCCCTGAGAAACCATGACCAAAGGAAAACCCAGCCCATTGCTGGACATTGGCACAGGGCTCTTTGTTCTTCTCCAACCCTGACTTTCCTTCCAGTCATCACCTTGGCATTGGCTGTGCATGTTGTTGGCACTGCAAATTTGCTAGGCTCAAGACAGTGTCTGTGGTTACAATCTGGGCAAAACTGAAATACCCAGTGGGTTTTACAGAGCCACAAGCCTCAATCCTGACCAAGGGAGCTCAGGAAAATGTCACTGAGTCACAGATTGAAACTAAGATGCAGGTCTTCATGAATCCCTATCATGTAAAATGAATTAACACAAGCTTACTACCTATGGCCCTTCGGTTTAGTAGAAACGATAAGACAACGACTATGGTCCCAAATGAGTTGAAAGGAATAGCTAAAACAGGTTTGAAGCCAGGAGGCTATTGTGGAAGGCAACAGGCAAGAAATGTGTTTTACAATTTAGCCATTACAAAGGATTTGCTAATTGGAAAGGATACCTTTGCTAGCACAAACAACCAACTGACCTTTACATCACAACTATGTAGCAGACCCTTTAGGGCCTGGAGGAAACTCCTCTTGGCTTCTGTGAGTGAAGGCCCTAAGGAACCTGTCCAAGATTGTGCAGTAGGCTTGTTGCAAGCTACTAAGAAGATTGTCAGTGACAGGAAAAGTAGTGAAAGAGCTCCACAATTGGCCTCAAAAAATATATTAAATGGTGTAAAGAAGCTTTAAGAGACCATAAAGGGCAGCCTGTACTGCCTCAGATGACTCAGATTTGTGCGGATATCAGACCCGCATGCATACAGGGAGCTGTCTGCATGGCAGCTATTACTCAGGTTATTCATTCACAGTCTAAAAAAAGGGGGGAAAATAAGGTCATTTGTGTCTGTTATGGGAACAAGGGACATTCAGCCTAAAATTGTCCTGCTGCACCAAAGACAACGCAGCCTTTATCTATCTCCTCAATAAAACCTAGTCCATGTGCTATGTGCAGACGAGGGTACCATTGGGCAAGTGAGTGTAAATCTAAAACTGATGCGGAAGGCCGACGCATTCAGGGAAACTTCCGGTGGGGCCGCCTTGGGCCAAGCAAACCGTAGGGGTGCTTCCTCCTCCCCCGCCACACACATCTTTGCCCATTGGTGAGTAACAGCCGACAGTAGAAGTTTGCACCTCAGTTCCTCCTCCAGATTTCTACTGACTCCTAAGATGGGGCTCCACCTTATTTCTACTGGAGTCTGCAGACCTATGCCTCAGGGTGCAGTGGGAATCCTGTTAGGCCTCAGCCCTCTTGATTTCCTTCAGGTTTTGCCTGGACATACTGATGCTGATTATAATGGAGAAGTCACAGTTATTATTCAATTACCCAAACCACTGCCCAAATCACTCCAGGTACTCCCATTGCTCAACTAGTCATCTGTCCCTTGGAAAAAATTGGAAAATTTATAAATGAGGAAAAGCAAGTCAAGAGTTTTGGGTCTCCATATACTTACTTACTGGGTTTAACAAATTAAGCAAAACCATATGGAAATGGAGTTAACTGTTGAGAAAAAGAAGCATTTAAAGGGCTGCTGGGTGTAGCTGTTTTTATTACTCAGTGTCACTAGCCTGGGCGTGGCCTCTGGACGTGGCCACTACTAGGGGTGGGCAAGGCTTCTTACCCTAGCAGAAGTGCTAAATTGCTAATTTGGAGGGCTACAGAAGGGTCATTCTAGATAGTGTCCTCCCTGTGTCCTCCCCTTTGCACCAGTCAACCAATGGCGTTGTAATATAGTACAGGGTACGGGAGCATGGTGGCTCAGCAGATGGTACACCAAGATTTCTGCCCTAATCCAGTGTTTGGTAAAAATAATCAAAGGGGAAAAGAACTTCTTTAGGCATTGGTTATTCTCAGGAGTGACCTTGGTCTCTGTTCCAACCCCAAGGATGGGATCCAAGATAACTTAGACGTCTGATGACCCTGTGTTCATAATCAGGCCCCTATGTACCACTTGTTTTCAATGAGGTCTATCACAAGGTATGGTAAATAGTCTAATCCTATGCCAAGAGTTTGTGGCCACAACCATTCAATGTGACAGGTCTAACCATCGGCACACATTACGTCATGTAGTGACATTCTCTTGGCACCTGAACCCCCATCCATTTGGCAACGCCTGTTTATCCAATCAGATGATGCCCTCCGCAATACAGGTCTAGTGATGGCCCCTGAAAAGGCACAAACTATGGCACTCTTTTCATATTTGGGACACCTTACTCGACAGATAAATACTCTGATATTCTCAAGGAAGACACAGCCCATAATTCTAAAAAGGACGCTTACATCACAGGCTAAGACTACCTTGAATAACGTTAGTCAGGCTCTCTCCAATGCTCAGCTCTCTGGAGTTGACCCATCTTTGCCAACATTTTAATTATACGCTCAACTCAGTATATGCCCACGGGGGTTCTCTGGCAGTCTCAGGGTCCCTTACAGTGGCGATACATGCCACATACTCCACATAAAGCTATTACTCCCTCAGATGGTATTCACCAAGCTCCTGTGTCATACCACTTTTGATCAAAATACCTCTCCTTTTCACAATCTCATTTGGCACGAGCACAAGCCTAAAAAATTGTTAAACAATGTTCTTCATGTATAAAACTCTATTAACTTTTTAGTTCTACAAAAGATGGAAGTACAACTGCAAAAAAAGGAATTCTATCAAGTACATACAAAAAGGCTAAGGAGAGTCCTTTGGAGAGATTTCCATATTGGACAATGGAAGGGACCCAGTCTGCTACTAACCTGGGGCAGAGGCTATGCTTGTGTTTTCCCAGAGAATGATGAATGACCTATTTGGGTACTAGAGTGTGCTGTCAGGCTATACCATGATGCCAGATCTGAGGAAGAAGTTAACAAGGAGGAGGCCAGATCCAACCTGAGGCCTATTGAAGTAACTGACAAAATGGACATCTAAGGTCTAAATAGATGGAAAAATATATGAAGATAACTGAGTTAAATTTTACTATCATTAAGACAAAAAAGGGGCCAGTGAGATAGCTCAGTGGTCTAAAGCTTAGGCAACCGCAGGGACCACAGTTCAATCCCTAGCACCACATGCTGTGCCAGCCCCACCCCCAGGGCAGGCTGAGCCAGGCATAACATAAATAAATAAAGTTTTTTTAAAAAAAGAGAGAATCACAGGCTGTTCTGGAGAGCCTTAAAAAAAGACAAAAAAAAAAAAAATACAAAGCATACATACTTTTTAGAGATGAAAGATTTTATTCTTGCCAAAATTTTCTAATAAGAGATCTCTTTTTTGACAATAACAAAATCTCACTTGTCTATTTATAAACTTCATAAAAAATTTTTGCAGGACAGTTACTATAAGTGAATCTGGCCAGATATATATAGTTGAGTGCACTCATAATTTTGTAAAGATGGTCATTTGTGTGTACTGTGTATTTGTTTTGTGTGTGTGTTGTTTTGTGAACAGCTGATCTCCCCCTTTTCTTTAACCTTTTTGGTCATTTGTTCACATACAACAGGCTTAAAAGCATGCTTTTTCCCAAGTCACCAGCTGGTCTAAGTCATATTAAAATTGGTGTATACTCAGTTTATCAAAAAGTTTAAATTAATTAGATGAAAATTCATTAAAGTGAAGATAATTTATTTTTTTACACTTGTAACAGATTTTTTCAATTTATTTTATTTTTTATTACTTTTAATAAGAAACAACATTGAGGCAGTTTCAAAACACGTTAGCAGGACAGCCACAATAATTAACACAATTCATATTGTTGTCTTCATAGTAGCTGTTCAGAGTACAAGATGCAGACATAACTTTTCTAAACACTATTGGTATAAATATTTCTTCCATTTGAACTAAGAGAAAATAGTTGTATATACAGAGCAATATTCCATAATAGTAGTAGGTTACTGACAAAACTGGCAATGTTGGAAACTACTGACTTGAGCCTTTTACAGCTCAGCATACTGTTCTGGCTTTACTTTTTATGCCTTGTGGTTAAATTTTTCTGCTGGGTGGTTAAGTTCAAGTTAAAGCAAGACCTATATAACAAAACATGTAATTTTTGTATCTGACAAAGTCAGTCAAATCCCCTCAGAATTCACCTTGAAACCATGTACAGAGTTTTGTAGAACTGTTGTCAGTGTCAGCCGTCTGGATGAGTCACGGCCATTGCTTGACCAGTTAGCTCTCTGTGAAAGCCTGAGAGAATGTTTTCTCTCTAGGTGACTCTCCTTAGGCACACTATACATTGTTGATTCCTTTCCTCTGTGGCCCCATAATCTCCTTGAGCAGAAAATTTGGGACACCACTAAGTTATAGGATGTTACAGTACAGGTTCTCTTATGTCCTGAGTCCTCACTGACCTTGAAGGGCTAGGGCCAAAATATTGGCTAACCTTGTAGCCCTTTTTCTCTAATTTTTGGTCTGCAAACTTAGGTTCTTAACTCTCCAGGAGAGAAGCTTAGTGATATTATTACTCTATAAAATAGGTACTTGAGCTTATTACTGTCTTCCTAAATATTAAATCACCTAGACTTAACATGGAACTGGCATTTTCCATCAATCATTGATATTCTAATAAATCCCTATAGAATGTGATTTAAAAAACTGTTACACAAATGATGAAAGTTTTGTTAGACAGGTGTTGCTTTAGCTTACACTTGATCACCCAGCAGAAAAGCTTAATTACAAGGCATAAAATGCAGAGCTAGGTTAGTACAATGAGTTGTAAGAGGCCTAAATCAACAGCCCTCAACATTGCCAGTTTCACCGGTAACCCACAGCAATTATGCAACACTGGACTATGTACACAACTACTTCCTCCTAGTTCAAAGAGAAGAAAACTTTTTCTTCTCTTCTTCTTCTTTTTTTTTTTTTTTTTTTTGCTTTCTTTTCTTTTTGTTCTTTTTCCCCCCTTTGGAACCAGTATCAATTAGAAAATTTGTCACGTCTGCACCCTGTGCTCTGTATAACATTTGTGAGGACCACAACATGCAGTGTCTCAACTATTGTGAATGGGCTACTATATGTTTTGAACTCTCATATTGTTATCTCTTATTAAAAATAATAAAAATTACAATTAAAAAATAAAAATAAATAAACTGTTACATTTTTTACACAGAAATTTAGAAATCTAAGCACATACAAAATTGTAGCAGGTCAATCCTATGGCATTTTTCCTTGTCTTGTTTTCTCTTTAATTACCCTTGTTTTTCTTTTAAAACATTCACTTGACAGAGAGTATACCAATAATTGAAATTACATTAGAAGCAGCACCCATCTAGCAGACCAGAATGACAAGCATTCCAAGCATGATTTTCGTCTTACATGTTGCTCTGAGTGTCAAAAACCCACTGTAGATTCTTAGGACCACTGTCTAATTCGTCCTGTGTACATAGGTGCATGGTTTTTTCTCCTGCCAAGTTTCCTAACTCTTCTGCTTGCTGTCTCTTTGTTGTTTAATCCTTAAGTTCTTGATTTCTGTTCAGCTATGTTATACCTTTCCCTTTTTATTTCTTCTTTTGTGTTCTTGCACCAGGGAGACTATATGATATTTATACATGTAGGTCTGGTTTATCTCACTTATGAGTATGTCTTCAAGATATATCTACTCGTATATGAAGTCTTCTAGTTTATCATTCTTTTTTTTTTTTTTTTTTTGTCTTTTTGAGACAGGGTCTCGCCGTGCAGTTCAGGCTGGCCTTGAGCTCACTTTTGTAGCCCAGGCTGGTCTCGAACTTGCACCTGATCCTCCTGCCTCAGCCTCCCCAGTGCTGGGATTACAGGCGTGCGCCACCACGCCTGACTACATAGTTTATCATTCTTTACACCTGAGTAATATTCCATTGTATAAAAACACCACATCTTTTTCAACCATTCTTCAGGTGATGGGCATTTTGGTTGTTTCCATGATTTGGCTATCACAAATTGTGCTGCTATAAATGTAGGTGGGCAAACATCACTATGATATGGTGTTTTCAGTTCTTCTGGGACAGTTCCAAGTAGGGGGATAGCTGAATTGAATAGGATTTCCAGCTCTCGTTTTTTGAGGTGCTTTCCACAATGGTTGCACCAGTCTGCATTCCCACCAGCAGTGGAGGAGGGTTCCTTTTTCCCCACAGCCTCTCCAACATTTGTTGCTGGTTGGTTTCTTTATGATAGCCATTCTTTCTGGGGTGAGATGGTATCTAAGTGTTTTAATTTGCATTTCACGAATGGCCTTCGATGTGGAGCATTTATTTCTTCATGTATTTATAGGCTTGTTGTATTTCTTTCTCGAAGAAGTGTGTGTTCAACTCAAATGCTCATTTCTGGATTGGGGACATGTGGGCTTAAGGTTGTAATTTTTAAACTACTGAGTAGTCTCGAATACCCTGTTACTAACTCGCAAAGAAATTACCTCAGTGAGTCTGAAATCTGATTAACCCATTACAGGGACCATCCGCTAGAGGGACACCCTCTCTTGTCCTTCTCTAGGACAGGAGCTTTCTCCCCCCACCCTCATAAATATATTTCCACCTATAACCTCCATTCCTAAAATTCATTCTTTGGTTTTAGAGAACACGAACTCGTCCCAGGCACTTTTCAGGTTGGGAGATGACTGGTCCCCTGTATCATTTTGAGGTCATCCACCCAAGATCAGGTTTCCTCCCTGTGTCCATCCCAGGACACATGCGCAGGGCTGCGCCTAACGGCCGTGCGTGGCCTTCTCCAGAGAGCTCCAGCCAATTCGCAACAGGATGCCTGGGCCTGCCTGCTGCCAGCCTGGAGTGAAGGATCTCAACACCGCCTCTCAGAGTTCTTCTGCAGAACTTCTCACACGTTTCCACAAGGCTTGAGCCCCTTGCATCCCGGCTCCAGCTTCCCCGGGAAATCAGCTCAGAGTCTCCTTGCAAAGTCTGTGTGAACTAATCTCTGTCTCATGGACAAACGTCCCTGCCTTCACCTTGTCCCTTTTAGCTGAGTTGGATTTCTAGCGCTTGCAACCTCAAGAATGAAAAATACCACCCTGAAAAATGGACTTCTTTTTTTGCCTCTGGATATGTGGCTGTGTCTCTTGGATTTCTCCCTCGCAAATCAGCAGCCCACTGGCATCTCCACTGCTCTTTCTGGGCTGTTCTGGATGGAGCCCCTGGGGTAAGGATGGAGTCAGAGCTGCGGTAGGTTCAGCCTTAAGAATGAACCATGCTGCCCCGTGTCGCTGGCAGGAGGGATCCCACCACGGGCCGGTCAAGTTAGGGCACTGGGTCCAGAGCCTCTGGCCAGCTTCTGCCTGCAGGGACGCCACCACCACCCAGCAGCGGGAGATCTGCCCTGGCAGCTCCGGTCCCTGGCGGTGCGGCTGTTGACGCCTGTGCTCTGATTGGCTCTGTGCTGCCAATCAGCAAGCTCTCCTGCGCGGGTCTGGGCTGCGATTCGCGCATCACCTCCCTGCCTCTTCCACCCACCCTGAACTGCGGGTTGCCACAGCTGCACATCCTGAAACCTAGGGAGGCGGCAGTCTCCCCCCGGCGGGCGGCTTTGGTGTGGTGCCCGAGGCAGAGCTGGTAAGGAGAGCCACCCGTCACGAGTGCTTCCGCTGTCGGGTGCAGCGCTAGCTCTGCCCGCTCTACTCCCTGGCGCCAATAACCCAGGCGCAGTTCCTTGGGTGCTGACTGCAGGCGAGGCACTGTGCGTTTTAACCTTTTCAATGCTATGAGGTAGATAACATTTTAAAAATATACGTTGTTTGGCTAGGGGAGCATTGGTGAGGTCTCTCCGCCATAACGCCGTCCAAGCAGAAGTCACTAAGCGAGGCCCCACCTGCGGTGTGCGGAGCTCTGCTTCCCGGCCTGCAGAGACCTGCACAGCACAACGTGGGATCTGTATGCGTGGAAGACTCGACCCTTCTCATCTACTTACCTACCCAAGCAAGCACTTACTTAAATCAACACAGGCTCACCAGTATTTTGCACTTAGTGTTATTTATAACCCAATACTACTCCATTACTTGGGTTCTCTCTACTGTGGCCAACAGGTCGGTCTCTCTCTCTCTCTCTCTCTCTCTCTCTCTCTCTCTCTCTCTCTCTCTCTTTCTGGGGCCAAGGTTTGAACTCACAACCTTGCAGTTGCCAGGCAGGCACTTGTGCCACGGAGCTATATCCCCAGCCCCTCTTTCAGTTTTCTTCACCTCTGCCACCTTTACTAAGGACGGGTGTCTTTTTTGGGTGTTGTTATTAAGAACTTACTTCATGGGGCCGGGGAGATAGATCAGTAGACTAAGTGCTGTAAGCACAGGGTCCTGAGTTTAATCCCTGGTACAGAAAAAACAAACAAAACCGTACTCCAGGCTCATCAAGTATTCCCTGCCTCAGTCCTGCAGTCAGCCCGTCCCTTCCCGGACTCTGGCTCCTCTGCTTGCAGAAGAGGACCAGAAACAAAGCTCTGAGCAGGAGGCGTGCCTGTGCAGAGCACCTGCAATTTTTTGATGTTTGTTTTATTTAATCAAATGCCATATCTTTATAGTTACAAATGTGACACACCCTTTTTTAAAAGTCATGCCTATATTATAAAGAATAAACATGGACAAGCCCTAAGTGTGCACCAACTGGCCCCTAGTTCCTCCTCCCCCAAGGGCAGCCCGTCCTCGGCTCTTCTAGATTGTGTACTATCCCCGCCTGACAGAAAAGCAGACTGGATGCTGGAGAGGCTGGATGATTGGCCCTGCCCGGCAGTGGGCCCCAGCCTCTGCTAAGCTTGCTAGCAAGAGTCATTGTCTGGCTCCCTCCTCCTAGTTATCACCGTCGTGGTTTTTTTTTTTTTTTTTTTTTTTAAGGATAGGACCTGGCTAAGAAGCCCAGGCTAGCTTCGAACTCCAAATCTTGCTGCCTTAACTACCCGGGTAGTTGGAATTCGGGCATGGTGCCCTGCGACCACACAAGCACAAGGAGTTCAGATCACAGAAGGGTGAACCCCACATTGCTTGCTCCTTGTAAACGGGACAGCACCGTGGCCATTCGAGTTGTGCCTGCTGTTCTTACTGCTTCATGGTCTCCTTTTCTAAAGGAGAACGTGCGCGTGCGTGCTCCTCAGC
>PVJA010058278.1:0-10145 GCA_004027025.1 Myocastor coypus
TGTGCCTGGGACAGGTCCTTGTTTGTTCATTCATTCATTCATTCATTCATTCGTTCATTTGTTCATTCATTTATTCCCCTCGTCCAATCAGGAAGCCATCGGGGTCTGGGTCCCTCTGTTGTTGATGTGAATAGCTTGTATAGAATGTAGCAGTGGGATCTACAGCATGATCTATAGCTGGGCTCCTATGTAAACACGTGTATGCCTAGTGTGGTCCATGTTCCCAGACACTCAAAACCTTCCGTAAACTATTTCTTCTGTTGTACACAAGTTTCCCATATCTTCAGTATTTACACATTTTGATTCTATACACAGCTTTTATGTGCAGGGAAGAGGGTACAGGATTGGAGTCATAAAACTTAAGACTTTTATGACAGCTCTGTCCTGGATGCTCCTGACCATTTTGGGGTTACATTTCTCTCATCTTTAAAATAAAAGTGATGACACTGACCCTTCCTCCCTCCTAGAACCATTCCAGAAAGGGCATTCCAAAATGCAGGGAACCATATGCAGTAATGTTGATGTTATTGACAGTATGAGAAAAAATTCCTTTCAGATTTGTTACTGTTTCTTGAAGGATAAAAAAAATCAGGGAAAGTAAAGCAGCAGAGTAGAGGTCCTTGATCCGGCAATGGTTCGTCAGTGTGCATCTTTAGATCACACTGCTAACATCCTGCACAGAGTGAGGTCCCCTAAAATGATCCATGGGGATGCACCCAAGTCCCCAATATGCTGAAACATTTCCTAGCCAGTGACACGCACTACCAAGAGGTCTCATTATTAAGTGATGACGCACTTTATGACAAACACTACGTGGAAATATCCATTACTGAGGTTGAGTGTGGTGTTTTCTTTAAGCAGAGGACAGCTGGGCTCCATAATGCAGACAGGAAGACACGAGTGGGTGGTGACTTTGATCTTCGAAGAAATGTATAGAAGGATAGGAAAGGAAGTGGAAAGAGCAGCAATGCTAATGAGAGAGACATCAATTATCAAGGAGCCAGGGGAAAAAAAACTAGATTCCAAGTCCAGCTTCCTGCCTCTGTCCAGGGAGGTGCATCCAAACGCTGCCAGAAAGCACTGTATGGGCCCATAGGAATATTTAGATTTTTATCAGGGCAGAAAACTGTTGATGTTCTATATTCTTTTTTTAAGCATGAGAGGGTTCCCATATTTTGTGTCTCTGATATTAGAATAAAATCCAATCATAAGATTATGTTCCTGGAATTAAGATCTGTTTGCTCACCCTGTGACTAGCCCATTAAACCAACAAAGTGTTGAGAAAAGGAAGATGACTTTTTTTTTCAAAAATCAGGCTCAGTGAGAAGAAAGGGGAATACTGTCACATACTGTCACAATGCCCTCTTGCTGGGAAGTCAATCTGGGGGTTTTATGGGGGGTCGTGGGCGTCCCCAGCCTGAGCAGTGTGGAATGCTGCCCTTCTCATCCGGGTTACTCAGCACCAGGTGCTTTGAGTTTCCGTGAGTCTCAAAACCAAGCATCAATCTTTTTCTTCAGTCTATTTACTCAAAGCACCAATTAGCTACATATTATACAAAGGCCTGGACAGTCTATGGGTAGCTGCCCACTGATTGTCAAACTCCTAGTACCATTCAAGAACACCCTTTCTTGATTAGTTACATAGTACAAACTCTTGCATGAAGGTAAAACGCCCTTCCTCAGCTACCTCCTACAGACTCCAGCTGTTGAGGAGAACAGCCCAGTGCTTGGTTTTATGAGATTTGTATTTTCAGTAGTTGGAAAAGTTAGGATATCATAGCTCTGGATTTTAATTTCTCTGCAGTAGCTGCACGGAGAACAGACCTCAGAATGCTTCCACACCACCTGCAGTAAGATCCCAGGGATTCCTGCCCAGTGTGGGACTGGGGGACTTTGCCCTGCAGTTGCCATGGCCTTGCTGAGAGGATCTGGAAGCTCTATCAAACTTTCAGTTCTCTCTCCATCTCCCCTCCATTCACTGGGATCCATCAGCCTCATGGCCGGAAGGCTTCTATGGTTAGGCACACTCCCTCTCCCCTACCTTCCGTCACCATCTCCCCCAGCGTCTCCACTGCACTCCTAAAGCGACTTAGACTCCTGCCTCCTGGTCAACCTGAAAGGACTCACCTTGTCCAAGACTTACCAGGAAAAGGAAATGAAATCAGTTGTGGAAAGGGGTTGGAATGGGGCTGGATTTGTCACTAAAGACCATTAAAAACTCACTGCAGAAATTTTGAAAAAGACTAGCATTGGTGGAATCATACCACTTGATACTAGGACTTACTGTTAAGTTAGAGTCTGAAAGATGATATCCATATTAGGAAAAGACATAGACATATAGATGAGAGGAATAAAAGTGCAGAAAGAAGCCCACACAGATACAGCCAGCTGATATTCAGTTGTGGGAAAATGATGGTCATCTGAACAAGTCATATTGAAAAACTGACAGCTATATGTTTTAATAGTAAAACATGGCCTAACTTTATACCTTATACAAAGCATATCAATTGTATATCAATTGTATATGCAAAATAGAAGACTATAACAGTTTAAAAAAAACATAAGAGAAAATATTTCTAAAATATTCTAAAATATTTCTTGGGGTTCTTAGATATGACCCAAAAGTGTGATTCATAAAACAATCATAAATTAGGATCCATCAGAACTTTTGGCCTATAAAAAACAGTGAAAAGAATTAAAAGACAATTTATAGACGGGAAGAAAATATTGGTAAATGAAACATTCCACAAATGACCTATAGCTAAAATATAAAAAATTCTCAAACCTGAACAGTAAAATAAACCACTAAAAATGGACAAAAGACTCAAAATAGATATTCCACTAAAGAACTTACAAAGATGGCAGATAAACACATGGAAAGATGTTCATTATCCTTAACCAGTAGGAAATACATGCTGAATACACAGTGACATACAACTGTTACCTCATAGAAAGGTGAAAGTGAAAACTAAGACAATACCGAGTGCTGACGTGGTCAGTAGCATCTTGTATTTTCATACAAAATTCAGTATAGACATGATATGGAATGGTATCAATCCCACTCCTGGAGAAGCATGTGTTTAAACAAAAATCTGTATATAAGTATTATAGCAGCTCTCCTCTCCTTTGCTAATTGTTGGAAATATCTTGAGTGTCCTTTATGAAGTGTGTTATGTGTGGATAATGGAATGCTACTCAGGAACAGAAAGGGAGAAGCAATTATTGTTTGAGACAATTTGGATGCATCTCGAAGGCGTGCTGAGTGGAAGACCACAGCCTCAAAAGGTTCTGTACTATCTAATCCACTTATATGGCATTCTCTTAAATGCAGAACTGCACCGAAGTGACTGATCAGCAGTTGGAGGATCTAAGAAGGAGGAGCCAGGGTGTGGGTGTCTACCTGTAAACCTAGGAGGTTGAGGCAGGAAGCGAGCAAACCTGAGGTCCGCTTGGTCAACACACTAAGGCTCTATCTCAGAATAAATGTTTAAAAAGTGCTGGAGTGTAGTTCAGGAGTAGAGCACTTGCCTAGCACGTGTGAGGTCCTAAGTTCCATCTCCTATGCCATAAAAGGAGAAGAAAAGGAAGACAGGAAGGAAAAAAAGAAGAAAGAAGAGGGCGTGGCTACAGATGGGCAGCATGAAGGAATTTTCTGGGTGATAAAGTCATTCTGTATCTTGATTGTGGTAGTTGTGTGAATCCACAGGTACGTTCAAGTTTACACTACCGTGCAACATTTTACTATATGATCCTTTTTAAAGTTAGTGAGCCCTTGATATAAGTACAGCTAGCAACTGTTACCATGCAGATAATTGGCGTCATCGATTACTGCCTAGCTGAGATGTTCCCATGTTCACTTTCCCACCCAGTGAGCCTCCCACAAGGCTTACCCTGACTCTTCCTTGCGTTGGCGTGCGCGAGCCTCGTTCAACACTATGGTCAACCTGGCAAGGTTTTGTTCATAAAATTGCTTCAGCAAAGGAGAGCTATAGAGCACTATGAGGACTGCAGTCAATTTGCTTCAAGTCAGTAATGATGGTGAGGATGGCAATACCGGTTATGATAACAGCATTCTGAAGCTCTGAAGCGTTTTCTCAATGGCTCATCTCTGGGATGAGCCTCACAGGTACTTTCAGTAATCCTCGCATTAGCATGGAAGAAGTCAGCAAGTCCTGGCTCAGAACGCAGTGAGGACTTCCTGAGAGACGCCCGGAGTGAGGCCTGGGGTGACGAGGATGCCCTAAGAGTGGAACCTAGAAATGGCTGTGAGCCTTGTCTCATCTCCTTCTCCCTTGTCATGGCCTAAACAAGCTCTGACTCTTCTGCTTCTGAAAACAGGAAGATCCTACCTACCGGGACAGCAGATGCCTTTCCCTGGTACAGCCGTAGAACAAAAGGGCTGGTCTGGTGGTACCTGGGGAAGGCATCGGTCAAATGTGGCAGTGGAGCCAAGTGACTGCCTGTCTCCCTTCCTTTGGGTTGCTGCAGCTTTTCTTCAAAGCGCACCCACCTCCCCTGCAACCTCCGCCTCCCCTGGACCATCAGCCCCTGTGGATCACTCTGAACTCAGGGTTCTACACCCAGCAGATGGTTCCGTGGTGCAGTGCAACATCTACACAACTTATTCATGTGTTCATTGTAATTTTTCTTTCCATTTTTTTTAAGCAAAGCGCACTAAAGATGGACTTCACATACCTAGAGGCCACTGCCAATGTCCCACTTAATGGTTATTATCTATGGCTTGCACATTCCACATTCACAGCTGACCTGGACGGGGGGCGGGGGGGCCCAGGCCAGCCTACCTGAGTGCATTTTCTCCACATACGGCCTCATGATTTGTGACTGTTTATTTACTATTATTTAATGAAGTCCTGCTTTCCTACTATTAAAAGCCATGATCTGTACAGAAAAGATCCCCCAAGTGTAGACCTGTTACCTGTAGTCTCAGCACATAGCAGTGTGGAGGATGTGCTTCCCGATGCTTTTTGTAAATACCTTTGGTTCCTGTTTTGAAATAGGACGATATTCTGCACAGTGGAGATTTATTGTCACTTAGAATCTTTACCGAGCAGGGTGGTGGCTTTGTTGGCACCTCTCCAGTCGTTCATTTAAGGAGGGCAGGACTTGCTCTAACAGTTCTTATCTGAAATGATAGTAGTGTAAAGTTCCGTCATAAACAGTTAACTCCACTGTGGCTGCCCCGCTGCCAGATTCAATTCCATACACTGTGAACACTGCTGCCCACTCTCTTTGCTCTGCCGTAGAACGCTCAGAAGGGGCAAGCATCAATGTTTATGAGGGTTTTCACTCCTGACAAAGAGCAAGAGGGTTAACAAAGCTCTCTTGCACTAGAAGGGCCCCTTGGGATACAATTGTGGGTTTCTCAGAGAGCCCAGGATGTGTCCATGCAACAGCCTGGCATCTTTCCAGAAACCTAGCGACGCAGAGAGCAGATACGCATCTGATTCTAGTTACCAGCCTTATTAACGCTTGATTTCTTCTCGGTTATAATAACGCCACCTGCTGCTGTGTAGCTTGGTGCTTTCAGAAGCCCTCCTTGGTGCTTCCTGGAGGCCCCAAGAAAAACAAACCTTCATTTGCTACAGTTTTTCCAATCAGTTTCCTACAAAATAGACGGCTGAGGACTCCAGCTGCTCTGCAAAGTCTGAAATGACATAAATTCCATTTAGACCTATGCTCCAGAATTAAGAAAAGATGAAACTATCAGTACAGGCTGCAGAGCCAAAGACAATGAAGAAAGGCTGGGGAGATAGCTCAGTAGAATAAGTACTTGCCCTGCAAGTGCATGGGCCTGAGTTCAAGCCCTGGGAGGGACTTTCTGTGCCACGGGGAAGAATGAGTACACGAAGAGGGGCGGAGTGGGGACTGGCAGGTTATGAGATCGAGGCTCAGGTGCTGGAGGGTAGAGGTGCTCAATCTTTAGCATCAGGTGCTGCAGGGGGACTCACATGCAGGCAAGCAGATGCACACAGTCTTTGGCATCAGGTGCACCTAGGAGGACCCAGGTGCAGGAGGGTAGATGTGCCCAGTGTCAGCATCCGGTGACAGAGGGAGACCCACAGCGAGAGTCTAGAAAGCTAGGAAGGAAGAGCCCCAGCCAGTCCAAGCCGTACTAAAGTATTACAGTCTGGTGGGCTTCGCCCATGAGTGATGTTTGTCACTGTGACAGTTTCTTACAATATTAAAATCTCACCCTATAAATTAATATAAATAAAGGCTTTTCTTTTTTAGCAATATCCGTTCCTGAAGCTTCCCTCTTTTGATTTTTCCTTGTTCATAAGGATCTACCTCCAAATAGTCCCCATCTACTTCTAAATTTTTAGTTTTACTTTTCACGCAATATTTATCTAACACATGAGAATCATACGTATTTATGCACAGGGTGGTGACATAATATATATAGTCATTGGGTAACGATAAAATCAGGATACTTAGCATATTCATCGCTTCACACGTTTATCACATCTTTATATTGTGAACATTCAAAAATCCCTTGCAGTTGCAAATACACGTACATTATTGCTAGCTACATTCACCCCACCCTGCAGTCAGAACTCACGCCTCCTGTCTGTCACATAGTGTCTGCTGACTGAGAGTTCTCAGTAAGCTTAAATTACTAGCCCATCTCGCTCTAATAGGGGTAGATGTGTTGCTCACATTGGAACAATGATGAATGTGATTGCCTGTGTGTGTGTGTGCGTGCGCGCATGCACACGCATGTGTGCACACCCATGTATATGACAATGAGACCCTCTGTCCACTGAGTGCATTCCCTAAGTACCTTTTCATGGCTCTTTCCCATGCCTTTCCACCTCCGCTTTCCCCATCTGAGTTTTTGTGTAGCTTTTGAACCCAGCACCCTCTCTGAAGGAACTCAGAATGACCAATACCTCTGCTTACCCAGAGCATTTTCTTTCAGTTTAGAGTCCCAAGATAGCCATTGGCAGTCAGGGCCATGTTTTAAAATCACTGGGATGTTTGTTAAAATAAGCTCCTTTGTCATTTGGCTTCACCATGTGGCTTTGCCATTGGTAGTTTGGGATGGGACCCAGGAATCTGATTTTAAAAGCCCTCCAGATGATCCTAGTGGAATCTAGAGTCCGAGTCACTACATATCCTGTCTTCTTCTGCTGTTAGACTTTCAGATGGTTAATTTTATGTGTCAGCTTGGCCAGGTGGTGATATATAGATACACATATTTGGCCAAATATAATTTATGTGTTGTTAGGAGGTATTTTTTTGAAGATTTTATTTATTTATTTATTTATTTATTTATTTATTTATTTATTTATTTATTTGGCACAGGATAGCTCAGATGTATGGTAATCCTCCTGTCTCAGCCTCTTCAGCCCTGGGATTGCAGGTGTATACCACCACACCGGTTTCAGTGGCCCGCTCAACATGAGACCCAGCATGGCATACAGTACCAGGGACTGAACCGGGGTCCTTGTGATTTGCAGGCCAGTGTTTAGACCACTATGCTGTCTCCTCGCTCCCTGTACAGGTAATTGTTATCTGGAATTAGTGTTTAAAGCAGATCACTCTCCATAACCTGGGTGGGCTCCACCCAATCACTTGAATGCCTTATCAGAGAGAGGCTGACTTCCCTGGAGCAAAAAGGAGTTTGGCTTCTGGGCAATCAGACTCAGGCTTCAACATCAGCCCTGGCTTGCTTAGGTTTCCAGCCTTCAGAGCCACTTTGCAGGCTGTGGATTCACTGACCTGTGCAGTGCGGGCAGTTCCTTAAAATAAATCAGTCTCTTGATCTGACTCCTCTTTCTGTCTATGTATACCTGGAGATATATATATTGTGAAATGACCCTATGGGTTGTTTCCCTGAAAAATGCTAATTTTACAAACTAGGAGCTGCTCCAGGACAGCAGTTTGTGACTGAAGCCTCGCTTCTTCCCTGGGGCTTATCACAGTGTTTGCACACTTAGACAGTGCAACGTGTGTCTGTGTATGTGTATGTGTATGTGTGTGTGTGTGTGTGTTCATAGGCATGTACATGCACATATGTACATGTGGAATTCAAGAATGAACTCAGGTATGTATTCTGAGATGCCTCCCCAGCCCCTTTTTAAACTTATTTTGAGATGGGGTCTTGCAAAGTCTCTAAGCTTAGGAAATTTTCAATTCTCCTGCCTTAGGCTCCCAGAATGTTGGGGCTACGGGCAGGCACCCCGTGCTGGCTGCTACAGCACTTTTATCAGCCAAGTCTGCCTGGTTGGATGCAGTGGAAACCATCCCAACCGATAGGACAGGGAGAAGGGACCAATGCTCTGCAAAAGGCATTTCTATTCCATGCCTGCACCAAACACCTTATGGTCTGGGCACAGTTGCACCAGGTGCCCAGTGGCTGGTCTAGGAGATACTGTAGCTACAGGAGGGAGGCTTTAGTCACAGTTCTATCACAGACTCAATACTGGCTCAATGAGTCCAGGGGTGGGACTGGCTCAGCATCCCCATGTTGGGGATCAAACCCTAGTCTCTGCACTTGCCTAAGCAGGTGCTTAGTCTGCTGAGCTATCTCGCGGGTCCTGTTCTTTGGCATCTCAAGTTGCATCTTTGATTCAGCCAATCTTTGCATCCTGAAAAGGGAAGTGCTAGGTCATAAGTGAAGATGGGCAGTGCAAGGCCTTGGGCAGGGGTCTTAGGCCAGTCAGCCGTGTGGCCGAGCTTGTCCCCAGTCATGATGCCAGTCAAGTGCTGGCATGAGTGTGACCTTGGCAGCTTCCTGCCACATTAACATTCCACGGCATCTTCCCATGATAATGTGAGACTTGTAATAAATTGTATTTCCATTGCTTACTTTCAAGAGTGGAAATCTAATTTCTATTAATTCCTGGAGAACAAAGATCCAGTGTCCTGCCAGGCCGCAGTGCTGCCCCTGCTGTCTGGCCCCCAAACCCCACCCAGGGCCATCTTGGTGCATAGCAATGGTCAGGTGTAAACATGGACAACTGTCTCAGAAAATACACCAGGGCTGGTCCGTCTCCCTTCTGTGACCGTCAACTGGTAGCCAACAGCCACCCACACTAGCACCAGACAGCGACCCTAGGGAAGGTTCAGCCACCATCCCCAAAGTTGCAACGCCAAATTCTCCATTAGTGCAGCCTGATCGACTGATGGATTTTAGGTACTAGGAAGTGAAACAGCACCTTTGTGCTTGCCTAGTTCCGAGCCCTTCATTTTGTTTTGCTTTGAGACAAAGTCTGGTCAGTTTGCTAAATTGTCCAGGAATAATTAATTAATTCATCTATGTGATACAGGATCTCACTGTGCCATGCAGATTCTTTGTGATTCTCCTGTCTCAGCCTCCCCAGCACTGGAATTACAGACAAGCACCACCATGTGTGGTTCTGGGGCCAGCACGGCATGTGGTACCAGGGATCTAACTGTGGACCTTGCACTTTCCAGGCAGGTGCTTATGCCCCAAGCTATTGCCCCAGCCATGAGGTTCTACTCTTGATCCTCCTGCCTCAGCCTCCCAGAATGCCAGGGTCACAGAAATGTGCCACCGTGCCCCTTTCCTTATAATCTGAATTTTGAGGTTTTATCTTTCTTTCAAATTTTTCACATTTTTGTTCATGGCTCTGTGCTACAGTCTAGGTAACTACAGTCTAGGTAACATCTCAGTGTTCCAGTTTCCTGCATTCCTCCTTCAGAGACATGGGTGTCCACTCTAAGTTTGTCTCTAAAGCATCTACTGCGGGCTAATGACTGATTATTTTCTATTTAACGAAAACAAAGGAAAGAGAAGGCTGCACAAAACATTCATTATTGCTAGACAAACAAAAGTTCAGGGTAGTAGCCTTACTCACAATCAAATGCAATAACATTAGAAGAACAACGTATGCAATCCTTTGTGTCTCTGATCTAGGTAATCAGTCGCTACTAGGCAATGCCAGCAAGGACATATGTGAAATAAACACATTCATATATTGCACATGTCATATAAATGTGAAGCAGTACATATAAATAGATAGATATAAAACCTAGCAGTTGAAATTCATATAACATCAATAATAAATAAACTTGAAAATGTATAAATTACATGTGGAGTCTAATTGGTCACGCAACACACACTGAGCTACAAATGAACAGTAGATGGCTTAAGATGG
>PVJA010058279.1:0-10153 GCA_004027025.1 Myocastor coypus
TTACTTTCCAAAAACGCCATGAACCCCTTGGTGGACTGCACAATCGATGAGATTAGATTACTCCTGCTGCAGTCATCAAGACCTTTGAGGGACACTTCAATTTTGAGCTGTAACAATTAGGGAAGGACAAACCAAGCCACTGTGAGCTGCCACTTGGAACCCAGCAAGATGGTGATGATGAAAAACAGAAAATAACCAGAGGAGAAGAGGAAGAAACTCTTAAGGATTAGTGGTAGAAATGTAAAGGGGCACAGCCAATGTGGAAATGGTTTGCCAGTGCCTCAAAAATTTAAACATAGAATGACTGCATTCTATGTTTATAGAAGCAATTCCTCTTCTCTGCATTTACTCAAAATAACTGACTTCAGGAACTCAAATGGATATTGTATACCCATGTTCATAGCAGACAAAAGCTGAAAGAAACATAAAGGTGGCATGTATCTACACAGAGACATTACTCACTTGAAAAAAGAAACTCTTCTTTTCTTCTTCCAGTTCTAGGCACTTGCAGCCATGGTTTACAGTGCAGTTATGGCCAAGTCCAAGAACCACACCACAAACAACCAGTCCCGAAAATAGCACAGGAATGGCATCAAGAAACTTTGGTCACAATGATAGGAATTTCTGAAGAGGGTAGATCCCAAGTTCCTTAGGAGCATGCATTTTTCCAAGAAGCACAATAAGAAGGACTTTAAGAAGATGCCGGCAAACAAGGCCAAGGCCATGAGTGCACGCGCTGAGATTGTTAAGGCCCTCATGAAACCCAAGGAGGTCAAGCCCAGGATCATCCCAGAGGGAGTAAACTAGGCTTGCTCGACTCACCTATATTGCCCACACCAAGCTTGGGAAGCGTATCCATGCCTGCATTGCCAAGGGTCACAGGCCTTGCAGGCCAAAGTTCCAGCCTCCAGCTTTTGCTCCCACCTAGGTTCCCAAAGGTGCCGAGGCCCCTGTGAAGGCTCCATAGTAAAAGCCTCTTATCTGCTGATGTAAAATCAGAAGGACTGGTGTGACCCCTAGGGTACCATCTGTGGGGGTCTGGTGTCTTCTTGTGCTCTTTGTACAAATAAAACCGAGACAGGCAAAAAATGTTCTGAAACATGACAATAAACAATGAGTGAAACAAGCCAATTACAAAAATAACAATTCCTACAGGAGTCCACCTACACGGTGCAGTAGTCAAATTCATAGGGAAGGAAGGTAGGCTACTGAGTACTAAAATTGAGGGTAAGGAGGAAAGCACAGGGGATTGTTGGTTAATAGGTAGAGTTCCAGTCAGGGATGCTAAAATCCTGGGAGAGAGCATCCTGGAGAATGAGAATAGAGATGGCTGCAGCAGCAGCACCACTATACTGGATGCCGCTGCTCTGTACATCGGTGTGACACTGTACCCTGTAAATGTGAGCAAGCCATGTAGAGTGCTAGGGGTGGAAACCACGGCCTCGCACAGGCTGAGGGTAAGCAAGTGAGATTATCATGTGTCGTCTAAAAATAATAAAAGAAACCAAAACAGTTAGAATGGTAAATTTTATGTTATATGTATTTTTACCATAATAGATGAGCTATTTTTGCTCATTTTCTTGTTCCAAGTTGTCTTGTACATGTACTAGTAGGAGCAGTAACTGTTGATGTGTGGGCTCCACTGGCGGAATCACTTTGCAAGCAGTCCCACAATGCCAAGTTGATATTGATGCCATCTGATGTGTCAAGCAGAAGATCACTTAACTCTAATGAGGGTTTGGTTTTCTCAACCAGTTCCTGGGATCAAAATAAAGCCCCGGGAAGCACTTTCTACCACAGACAAGGCATCTATGATGAATGTAAACACTATTGTAAATTTAGTTAACTGTCTGGCATTGGAGATAAAAACTGCTTTTGTGGTTTCAACACAAGTGTATTTTTGATGAAACATGATTTCACGATAAAAATAGTGTTTTCACTAAATTTAAATACTAGGGAGCAATGGCCCTAGAATTGGTTGTGATGAACATAAACCATATTTCCTAATTCCTCCAGAACAGCTGTGATATTCTACCAACTGAAATAGTCGCTGCAGTTGTTAAAAGCTGCAAATATTTTTATATACACTAAGAGTAACTGTGATAAAGCTGAAGCAATATTTAATGAAAATCTTTGGCACCACAGTGCATACTTTCTTTTTCTACTGTAAACCAAGAATCAGAATAGAGAAACGCTTGTGCTTTTGTAGAAATATATGCTGGACTTGATTTCAGGACCCTGTGTGGATACCAAAACCTACAGATGCTGGAGTCCCTTCTACGACACAGAGAAGTGTCTGCATGTAACCCACTTCACATTACAGGCCCCTTGTCCTACCTCAAGTATGTCGGTGTTACCCAAATAATTGTTACACTATATTGTTTTAGGAGTAGTGACAGAGAAAGAACTCTGTGTGTTTTCAGTACACATGTAACACTTCCCCCCAAATATTTTCAATTTGCAGTTGGTTGGATTCTTGGATGCAACATCTATGGGTGTGGGTGGTTACCAGTGCTTGATAAGTAAGTTAGAGCCATACAGTGGTATCAGAATTTTCTTTGCAAGTGTACATTGTGATCAACAATTATTTGCAAGTATTTCATTAAAGTTCTCAATGAACACACTGCTAATATGAAACCCAAGCTTTGGAAACTTAGCAAACTGCAATAATGGGAAATAAAATGTGCAAACAAGTACTGTATGAGACTCAGCTGGGAAGATCACAAGGGAGGAACCAAACACACTTGAGGGCAAGAGTGTTGGAGTTTGGTCTGCAGCTGTGCTTTGAGAAATCCTAACTTGAGAGGAAAATGTTGAGATGATGCTATTATTTTTATTTGTATAGATTGATATTGTTGGCTAGAATGGAATAAAGTTGGGAAAAGTCTACCATGTAAGTGTGGCAAAACACTTAAAAGAATCATAAAATGTTTTATTTGATTAATTTTTTTTTTTTTTTTGAGACAGCATCTTGCTTTGGTAGCCCAAGCTGGCTTCAAACTCATGGCAACCCTCCTGCCTCAGCCTCCTACATGCTAGGGATGTAAGCATGTACCACCACACTTGGCATTAAAAATCTTATAGCAATACTTCTTACAAACAAAAGGTGCTCTTTAAAGAGGTGAAAAGATAGTTTCTGCAAAATGTTTGGCTGAAATACTTATTCATTTTAATATGAAGTAAATTAGAAATGAGAATATTTTTAATTTAGCAGGATCTCTTTTAAGCTCACTAGTAACCTCAGTGCCTTCAAAGAATAATTTCTCAATTAAAAGTGAAGGTGTCAGCAATTTCAAATTTATGAAAAACTGAAACTTTGAAGAAAATGTCTATGAAAATCTAAAAATAATGAGTCCAAATTGAAAAAAAAAAAAACAAAATACATTTCTCAGAAGAATATTTTCTGATTCAGTGTTAGAATTAGCTATCAGATGGAAGTACTTGACTGTGTGCTAAAAACAACATTCAGCTTAGCTTTTTAAAAAAATGTTTGTTTAATTAATATAAATATTTTTGAAAGTTTGCACTTATTCACATGTTATTTTTGTTTTGAGGAAAAATTTTAAGTATTGTTTTTTAGTGAAAACATTTTATAGAACTACTAATATCATAAAACCAATTTGCTGATCAATCTATAAACACTTCTGTGTTTGATTGATTGATTGATTGACTGATTTTGCTGTACCAGGGATTGAACTCAACCTCGCACTTGCCAGACAAGCACTTATTCTACTGAGCTATCTCCCCAGCTATTTATTTATTTATTTATTTATTTATTTATTTATTTATTTATTTATTTCTGTGTTTAGTTGGCTCAGCTTGTCCTGGAGGCAGGGCTGGCACAGCACCGCTTGCCTAAGCCTGCCTAAACAGGTGCTTTAGACTGCTGAGCTATCATACAGGACCCTGGCCCGAAGAGTTTAAATCCTGCTGCAGCATTCTGGAAAGAACCTGGGACTCTGCAGACAAAGGGCAAAGGAAGGAGCACCAAGGCTGCTTCAAGGTGTCTGCACTCGTGGTCACCTACGGGGGCCACCCAGGCACCCAGGGACACTCCCAGGTGAGAAGCACAGTCATCATCCACCAAGCTCAGAGAATCGCAGGCTTCCTGGGTGAGGCCACTTGCATGCAGTTGTCTTACCCATTTCTCTGCTTTCCCTTCCTGCACTCCAACCCGCAGAGACCAGAACCGGACATGAGAGAAGAAGGAAGAGGAAAAGGGCGTCAGCTTGCGCCCTCCTACACCCCCTGTCAGCAGAAGTGGCCTTCTTGCCACTGACATGGCAGTAGGCAGTGCAGAAGTTTTGCTTTTTTTTTTTTTTTTTTTTTTTGTGGGACCAGGATTCAAACTCACAACGTTGCACTTGTCAGGGAGTCACTTGTGCCATGGAGCTATTGCCCTAGAAGTTTCACTTTTGAGTCAAGGCTTAAGGGAGGACTGCATTGGATGCTTCATGTTCTAGCTTAGATTGTGATGTGTTAAGTTCTGGGGATCCAGCTCAGCAGTACAGTGCTTGCCTGGAAAGTGCATGGTCCTAAGTTTGATTACTAGCACCCATCAAAGATTTAAAATGATATATTAGTCACTTTCCTGCACTGGGACAACATATCTGGCACCTGCAACTTGAAGACCAAGAAGCTCATTGGGCTTACATTTTCCAGTGGCTTCCATCCTTGGTCCTCTGGCCACAAGGCAGAAGCGACATGGTGCTCACACTATGGTGGCCAGGAAGATGAGAGAAGAGAGGAGCAGGGATAAGGATGTGCCCTTCCAGCCACATGACCAGTGATGGGCCTCCAACCAAGCTCCACTTCCTGACAGCACAGCCTGACACAAAATCATCAGCGGGCGGGTCTGTCATTGACTAAAGCCCCAATGCCCATAATCTAACCACCTTCCAAAAGATGCCTCTCTGAACTCATGAGACTCTTCAGGGACATTTTAGATATCAGCTATAACATCTAGTGTTTGTTAGAGGTTACGTCCCAGTGCCCATCTAAGGCCTACATGGCCACATGTAGGGCTTTTCAGAGGTGGCCTGATCTAGGGTATGTGATGCTGGGATTCAGGGTGTGGTACTGGGATTATGGGTTTGTGATTACTAAATTAGTTCACCAATTGGTTTGGCAGAGTTCTAGTTGCCAATAATGGGAAGCCCACCTTAGGTGTAGGTGGCACCACCCAAAGGGTGAATATCCTGGAGGGGACAAAGGGAGAGGCAGGTTGCGGCTGCTTCTCTCTTTGCTGCTTCCTGCCTTCTGTCCACCATGAACCATTTCTCCTCTGTGATACCCCTCTGCCAGGCCACCCTGCCTTAGCATCAGTTAACTGTGAGCTGAAACCTTTACAAATTGTGAGCCCAGAGAAACCTTTCCTTCTTTAAATTGAGTATTTTGTTTCAGCCATGAGAAAAGTAAGTAAGATCATATTTTTTAAGAAAATCACTGCAGGACATTTTTAAAGTCAAAGAGTAGGCAAAAGTCAAAGAGTGGCACATGTCTATAGTCCCAGTGGCCCTGGAGGGCAGTGCTGGGGATCCAGCTCAGCAGCACAGTACCTGGAAGGTCACAAATGCAAGCCCAGACTGGACAATTTAGTAACTTATTGAAATCCTGGCTCAAAATCAAAAGTAAAAAGGCTGTGTTGTAGCTCAGTGGAAGATGACTTGCCTAGCATGTGAGTTTAGTCCAGAAATCAGTCAATCAATCAATCAACCAGAGAACTGATTAAGACCCAAACTCTCACGTTACGCTGTGTGACCAAGTCAGTTCACCTCTCCAAGTCTTAGTCTTTCCCTCTGTAAAGTGGGAATCCTTCTGATTTTATCAGGTGGTTGTGACGTGAAATGCTACAGATATGCTTTGAAAATTACACAGGGTAATACAAAAACACAAGCAATTTGTCTTACTTATGTAGAATGTATTCGGAAACCCACCTGGAGGCAAAGTGAGGGCTCTTAATATTTAGGGACAAGATAGCTAGGGGAAGGGCAATATAATGGCTTCTATTTTCAGTTTCAGTAAATCTAAAGTCATACATGGATGACATTTTATCATCTAATAGTAATGAGTATAATAAACAAGTTGGGCTTTCTTTTCCTCCTCTTTGGTTGTTGAATAAAGAAGTTGACTTCTTTGGGGCTGAGAGAGTCTGGCCTGAATTTTCCCTTCATCCAACCAACATGATGCTCAGTTCACTGAGTCCACGGGTCGGTACTGACTTTCTATTTTGCTCTAGGTCCTGGGATCCCTAACAGGGCCTATACTGGCAATGGAGAAGTAAATGGGGCATTTTCTCTCATCTTTTGGGCCCAAGGAGGCTTTTGGCAACCTTCCAAGCCTTTGTCCTGGAGCTCCAAGGAGATTCCTATTACATGAGATAATCAATTTACAACGAGGAAAGGTTCACTTTTTTTTTTTTTTTGAAAGGTTCACTTTGGCTCATGATTCGGGAGTCCAGGGTTGGTGGGCCCATTGCTTTGGATTTGTGGCAGCGCATTGTTGCAGAAGCATGTGACGGAGCATGCTGACTGGGAATCAAAGCAGAGAAAGAGGAGGAAGCCATCAAGGGCACCCCAGTGACCTAAGACATTCTGCCAGGCCCCACTTCTTAAAGATCCCACCAGCCCCAGAGCACCAGGCTAGAATCAAGACTTGAACATGTGGGTCTTTTGGGGGGAAGATTTCATATTTGACCACAGCAGACCTGTCACATGACCTGTGACCCCTCCCCCCCAACATGTTCCCATGTGTTCTCTGGTAGGAGACACCCCTGAAATTGGCACCAGCAACTGTGGACACCTGCTCTGAAACTGCTCCTCTGAGCAGTAACCACCCTCCCAGCCCAGGTCATTTAGGGAGATACCGAAGAATCTGGGGTTTAATCAAATTTCCCCCCACCCCCAGCCATTCTCACTGGAAGGGCAGACACCCAAAAATTAAATGCCAAAAACCAGGAAAGCATAAGGTGACATTCAGTGTGTTCTTGTGAAATAGTGTGTTTGAAGATGCTAGCTTTATCTGCATGGAGGCTGAAAGAATTTTTAGTGTTGTTTTTTTTTTTTTCAATGTACAGGCTCGGCAAGGTCTTACTACTAGATCAGACTTGTAGTGGCCCTCCTCTTTCCAGCTTACCAAGCACTGAGATTATAGGTGCACACCACCATTCCCAGTCTCAATGGCTGACTCAGTGCACCCTGGGGGTGGGGTTGGCAGAACTCGTGGTGCCTGGGATTGAACCCCAGTCCCTGCTCTGACCAAGCAGGTTCTTTAGTCCTCTGAGAGGAGTTTTTATTTTATCTTCTTTACTTATTTTCAAGACTGAGGTTCAAACTCACTACTTGCACTTGCCAGGCAGGCACTTGTGCCATGGAGCTGTCTCCCCAGCAAGTTTTTAGTTTTTAAACACCTATCAAATGCCCAGCTCAACTGTCAGTTTGAATATACCCAATTACTTTTCTCCAACTACTGAACACATGTGCTGTGAGTCAAGTTTTTCTGTAAACACCAGAAGTCTGGCCCGGCTCAGAAACGCAGTAAGCAGAAATAACACTGAAAAGACCAAGAACACTGAATTGTAAAGAACAAGATTCCCCCCAGAGATCATAAAGTACCTGCTGCAGATTGCCCACGGCTGCAGCACTGAACTCCAGGCTCCTGCTGGCTGCCAAGGAGCTGGCCAACCCCACAGATTCTGGTTGGGTGTTTCCCAAAGAGGTCTGGCCAGCACAGGCTGGGAAAAGCCTGATGATTCAGTCGTGCCGTTTTCTGAAGGGAACCAAGGAACTTCCTTCTACGCTCCATTAGAACAAGAAGCATAGAATGATAGAGCTGAATGACACCTTACATTACATCCAGTGGCCCCTTTATATTTATTCTTTGAATCATAGTCAAATGTATGTGATGCATGATTTACTATTTCAAGCATTTTTAAAGGCCCTACTCACTGGCACCATTTACACTGTCACACAACATCACACTCTCCATTCCAGAGCGTTTCACCATCTCAAGCTGAAGCCCAAATTCTCCAGCCCATTACACACTAATCCGCCAGCCCCTGGCATCCAGCCACGGGCATTCAGCGCCTAACACCACTCGTGGGAGTGGAATCCTCTGCTGCTTATCCCTTCGCGGCTTATTTTGCTCGGGTGAGATCCTCGCCTTTCATTCCTATTGTTGCAGGTGTCCGCATCTCCTCTTCTCAAGTTGTTTCCATCCTTTGTTGTGAATAGCACTGCTGTAGAGTTGGGTGCATAATATCTTTTTGAGTTCCTGATTTCAATTCTTTTAGACATATACTCAGAGTGAAATTGTCGGATCGTGTGTAATTAAATGTTTAGCTGTTTGGGAGCCTGGCAAATCATCTTCCACACTGGCACTTCACACCCCTACCAGCAGTGAGCAATGCTTCCTATGTCTTCACACCCTCTCCAATCTTATCATTGTGTTTGTTAATAATAGCTGTCCCTAGGGGTGTGAAATGGTATCTCACTGTGGTTTTGGTTTACATTTCTCTAATAATTACTGATGCTGAACATCTTTTGATGAGCTTGCTGTCTGTATCTCCTTTTCAGGGAAGTGTCTCTTCAGGTCCTTTGCCTGTTTCTTAATTGAATTGATTATTGTTGAGTGGATATCTTTTTTTTTTTTCCAAACAGGAGCAAAATGGATCATGAAAAGTCTATGGGAAGTTAGGTGTGGTTTTATGCCTTTAATCCCAGTACTCTGGGAGGCTGAGGCAGGAGGATAACGAATTCAAGCCCAGTCTTGACAACTTAGTGACCTAGTGAGACCCTGTTTCAAAATTAGAAACTGGCAGAGGTGAGGGAAGGTCCTGGGTTAAATCCTCAGTATACAAGATAGATAGATAGATAGATAGATAGATAGATAGATAGATAGATAGATAGATAGATAGATAGATAGACTCAGCTGGATTGTGCCAAGCCAGGAATGCCAGAGAGGTTTTTGCCCTAATTCAACCTTTACAGAGGAGAAGACAGGGTGGAAGAAGGTAAGGAGACTCCCCAAGGTCTGCAGCCAACAGGGTACAAGCTCGAGTGACTGAGCTTCCTTCCTCAGCCTTGAGGTCACAGACTCAGCTGTCACCCTTTCAGATTCACATGTTGAAGTCCTGACCCTTGACATGGCTCTATTTGGTGAAAGGAGCAAACGAAGATTAGATGAGGTCACAAGGGTAGGGTCCAGGACATCGGGACTGAGGTTGTCATGTGAAGAGGGAGTGACACCAAGACCAGGCACACAGCAGGATGGCGGTTTGGGGCCACAGAAAGAAGGTAGCTCTGTAGCCCAGATAGAGTCTGCTCCAGAGCCTCTGGCACCTGGCCACGGGCTTCCTATTTCTGCGGCAGTGAGAAAACAAGTTTCTAGTGTTCAAGTCCCCTGGTCTGTGATTCCCCCATTACAGCAACCCTAGCTGACTAAGACGTCTCGATTCCAAAAGTACAGATGGAGAAGATTCTAGAGAGAAATGCTAAGACCATGAAGGAGGTGCTCGAGCTGGCTGGAAGGTCCCCAGACTAGGGCTGCTAGTTAGAGCTTTCTGGAGTCTCATAGGCTTCCACTTGATGCTCATGTAATCATGTCTGACAGGATACAACTTCCCTATGTAAAAAATAAAGACACTAACAAATACTATTAAAATAATTCCACAGGCTTCCTGGATATCAAATGGCTCTCACTATTCTGATGATTTAAAAATCTCACACTTGTGCGTATTAGATTTCCTTCAAGTGCATGTGATTTTAAACTCTTGTTTGCCTTTCCTTCTCTCTGCCAAATGAACTTGGATTGCAGGTGTAAGTTGCCACATCTAGCATACTGTGAGAACATTTAAAAATGTTTTTAAACACTCGTTCTACTCTGTGATTACCCTGCACAACTAGAACTCACTCTGGGACAGCACTTCTCAGGCTGCAATAGTACCAGATTCCTCTTCACAAACAGGCCCTGTTATGAGGCATTTGGGTGGGCTCTAGCAAGCTCCCCAGGGCTCCAGGAGCTGCTGCAGGTTTGAGGGTCAGCATGCTGCATGTATTAAGTGAGGGGTTGCTTGGAGCTCAAGCAGTATTCTTCTTCTTCTTCTTCTTCTTCTTCTTCTTCTTCTTCTTCTTCTTCTTCTTCTTCTTCTTCTTCT
>PVJA010058280.1:0-10145 GCA_004027025.1 Myocastor coypus
TGAGCTATCTCCCCATTGCCTTTTACTTCCTTTGTGTAATGTAGCATTATGATGTAATTTGAGATGTTCAAACTCTCTACAAGGCATAATGTTACCCCTCCAATCAGATGTGCTGAATTTGCCATTGTCCCTCCCCACTTACCTTCCCATGAGGTGGGGCTCTAAATCTTTAGGACACATTCTACTCAGAATTCCATGATGTAGTAAACTGCTTCCCAAACCTTGATGTCGTTTCTTCCCATGTTTGGTCTGTTTTCCTGAAACATTTCTTGTTGCATTAGCTAAGAAGATGGTGCTGACCATGTAGGTTACAGGCTAATGCCTGGTAGCCAAAGTGGGGCCCTCTTCTGTCTCCCTGAGGAGAAACCAAGCCCTCCAGCTTTTTTTGGATTTTCCTTGAGATCCTGGACAAGATTTCCTTGCTTGATGCTAAAGCATCCATAAGAGGGGTAAGTATGCAGTCATGTGGGATTATCAGAGAAGGTGAGAAGCCCAGGAGCCCCTAGTCAGTCTATCAGTTAATCTTGCTAAGTTTCAAGCAGAGGGGAGCCTGATCACCTCTGTATTACTTAGGGTTTTACTTAGAGGAGCAGATACAATGTAAGAAACAGATATTATCACAAGCTATACAATGTATAAGGAATTACAAAATTGGCCTTACAGCAGTCATCCCCAGAGTTAGATAAGGAATTGTGTAGAGGGTATCTGCATACCCCAGACTGAACAATTCAGTCCCAGGGTCTGAAGCTCACTGCAGTGTCCTGTGCAAGTCTCTATTTGTCAGTCGATGGGTCAGTCTGCAATGGAAGCTGAATGATCCAAGACAGAGGGTGAAAAGTCTGGGATACAAGCCAGGAAATGAAGTCCCAGCCAAAAGCGAAGACTGAAGCTCTTCTGAGGAAGTGACAGTTCAACCCTTTCTTCAGCTCCTTTGTATGGTCTCTTTTGTACTGAATCACTCTGGGGCAAGCCCATTGCATCCTAGGACCCGCCCTTTGTCTCCACCAGCAGGGAACACAATGTATTAACCACTACAGCCTCCCATAAATTGAAGCCACCCTGGAGAAGGATTAGAACGTCCAACCTCCTAATGCCGGTTGAATGAATGCATGGAGAAAGCCACAGTCCATTGCACCTGTGCTCAAAAGCGTGCATCAGATGTCTGCAGTTCCACAATTTCAGCCAAGCAGCTTGGTGGTGACTCAACCTCTGTGATAAGGGTTTGACTCAGGAACTTTATGTACAAGGCACTAGCCTGGATGGGCTAGACATGTATGCCTATCTTCTGGATGGACCTGAGTTCCTGTGAGGGGAGTGGCTAGAACCAACTAGAGTTTTGTTTCTCACTGTGATGAATTGGCAACTAGTGGTCAAATTGTTTCACTCAGCAGGCCTGAACTAGTGCATTGCTGCACATGGGAAGCCCATCTAAGGACTGTTGCCAGGAGCAGAAGAGGAGGAACTGGAAAAGAGTTGGGAGGCTGTTAAGGAAGCTGTTTGGAGAAGATGTTGGAGCTCTTGCAAGCTGCTGGTTCTCTCAAGCGGTTCTACTGTGGGAACCTTGCCATGCAGGCTTTCCTCCTGAACTTGACTATTCTTACTAGAGGAAGAGCTTGGGACCTCATTGTTACTGAGAATGGCTTTGATTCACTCTGGGGAATTGCAGGATACAAAGAAAGCTGATCAGGGTGACCCCATCCTGAGCCTCTTCCTCTCTTTGATGACAATAAATAAGACAGACTGGGCCCCACCTGATGGCTCTGGAAATCAACAGTAGTGGCCCATTGCCAAATTTGGGAGAAAATTCATATTTTTTTATGGTACAGGCTGAATTTTCAGTTTTTATGTTAGGCAGTCAGTTGTAACTCAGCCTGGTGCTCCTTTGACCTTCCCAAGAGTACAAGTCATCAGCACCAGAGGAATTCCCTCCAAGAAGAATTTCTGTCAGAGCAGTTCCTGTGAGACTGGTGGATACTCTAGCAAATATGAGTCCCTATACATGCCTGAAGGTACCATTCCACCCTTGGAATGAGACCTTGTCATCAAGCTGGGGAAGACTTTTTTTTTTTTTCCTCCAAATTAGCCAGCTATACTCACACTGAAGCGCCCCTTCACCCTTTTTTTTTTTTTTTTTTTTTTTGGTATGTGTGTGCAGGGTCTTACTATGCAGTTCTGACTCATAGTGATCCTCCTATTTCCTGCCTCCCAAGTTCTGGCATTATAGGCACATGCCACCATGCCCAGACTCCATTGCTGTCTGAGCACCCCCAAGAGCTGGGCCAGCGCACTCTCTTTCCCCAAATTTGATATTGACCAAGATTACTTCTCAGGAAGAAGAATGACACTTGTTTCAATCTGAAATACTTGGTAGTTGTGACAGAAAGGTTTGAGAGACATTTTCTTAAAAATATGGGTAAAGGAATTGTATATAGGGCTTGCAATCCATCATCGCTTTGGCGACTACACTCTGTCCTACTGCAACTCTCACTATTGTTAAAGGGAATCTCATGTCCCAAGAGGCTCATCTTGACATCCAGCTCTACATCTCCTGCCTGAAACCGTCAAAGTCATGATAGACTGCCAGTGCTTGAGAGCACTCCCCTCCTCCGGATGAAAAGGCCACTCCTGACCAGTGAGTACAATAACACTACCAACTCAGTTACTACAACTCTGCATTCAACAGTGCCCAATCCTTCTTCTCTCCTGGGTCTGCTTTGCCCCCAGTGTTACCTGGTTCACCTGTCTGGACCTAGAGGAAGCCTTCCTCTGTACTTTGCACCTGCCAGCCATTAGCTCTTCGCCTTTGAATGAAAAGACAGAGATCAAACTAAAAGGCCAATTTGTGCAGACAAGTCTGCACAAAGTTTTAACTGCTTTTTGACACTTTTTGAAGAAACACTGGCTGCTGATTTATCCCAACTTAAACACGCAGATTTTAAGTATACAATCATACAAATATGCAAACAATATTTAAATCTGTAGTCTGAGCAAGACAAATTTGTTGGAAAGGGACACAAGGCCTTCTAGGTCACCTGCATGCTATAGACTACCAATTTTCCTGGAAAAGGGCACAGCTAGAACGTATGTTATTTGGGATTTGATTTGGATAAAAGACTCAGGTGCCAGAGCCCTAAGGAAAAAAAAAATGTCATTTTTTCCATTCCAATACCTGAAAATAAATGATACCTTAGAGAATTCTTGGGTGATTCAGGCTTCTGTCATATCTGAATGTCAGGGTTTGTTAAAAAAGCCTAAGCCTCTATATAACATGCTGGAATGAAAAGAAAATGAAAGAGAGATATTGAACTGTATTTTGGAACAAACTGAACCATTGCAGACCATAAAAAGAATACTCTCAACTGCACCAGCATTGAACAACCCTGATATAACCAGACATTTCAATCTATGCATTGATAAATAGAGATACTTGGCCACAGGGTTCTCACTCAGGAAGTCAGCCCATGGGAAAGACCTAACACTTATGTATCAAAAAGCCTGGGCCATATGGCAAAAGGCTGACCTTCTGCCTGAGGGCACTAGCAACTACTATTACCCTGGTCAAAGAGATCAACAAACTGATTTTTGGACAAGACCTAACAGTGCACCTTCCACATGCTCTTCTGGAGCTACTTAATTGTCCAGGGCACTTCTGGCCCTCAACAGCCATATCACCTACTACCAGGAACTGCTTGTTGGAGTCAAGCCTCTAAACCCAGCCACTCTTCTGTCCACTGGGCTTGAACTTCCAGAGCATGATGGTATCAGTTTGATGGATGGGCTCTTTACTAGCTGGCCAGATCCACAGGTAGAACTCTTGTCTGATGCTGAGTACACTCTGTTTGCTAGTGGAAGTAGCTCAGTTAGAGATGGAAAACATCAAGACAGCTATGCTGACATCACTGTGGAAGAGGTGAGCCTCTGCCACAAAACTGATCTGTTCAGTACTTTGAATTGTGGGTCCTAACACAAGCTCTCAACTGGGACAAGGGGAAACAGGTAAATGTACACAAAGACTCAAGGAAAGGTGTTGCAATCTTTGTCTATGGAATGCTATGTAGGCAGTGTAGGCTCCTGACAGCAGAAGTAAAACAAATTAAAAGCATGGTTGAGAGCTCTCAACTCCTGGCTATAATTTGGGAACATGAGTGGCCATTTTCCATTGCAAAAGACATCAAAAGGTAAAGGACATTCACTCTTGGCAATCAGAAAGTGGATGAAATTGGTAGCAGCAGGAGTCAAGTGGTTTAGTGCAGAAACTGGGAGCCCAGCAAAAAACATCCCCAAATCTTTTATCAGAATCTGTAGTGCATCTCTCTGTTATGAAAAATAAGAAATGAAATGATTACAGTGAAATGCAGCCTATGTGGGCTGAAGGGGTGTATGGACTACTGGATGGTCTGATCGACAGTACTTCATCTGTGACTACATAAAATGCCATCATGACATCATACATGGAGAGAAAACTGCAATGAACCAGGTCCAAACCTATTACTATTATCTTCCAAATTTAGCCTCAATTTGAGTCTCTGTCAGGCAGAGATGTCAAACCTATTACAGGACAGAACCCTCATCAGGGCCTAAGCCTCCACCTGGTCTTCAATAAGCTGGGCTTTTGCTTTTGAGGACATGCAAATTGATTTTTTTAGATCAAGCCAAATAAAGTTTATAAAAATATCCCAGCATTGTCTGTACAAACTCTGGGTGGCCAGAGGCATTTCCCACTAACACAAAAAAGGCCACGGAAGCCTATAGACTATGATTAAGAGAACTTATCCAGAGATATGGGTTGCCCCTCAAAGTGGGCAATGCTACTGGGCCTGCATTTGTGGTAGATATAACCCAGAAACTGACTCAAGAATTAAAAACCAAGTACAAACTGCCTATGGCATATAGGCCACAGACCTCTGGAAAGGCTGAAACAATGGACAGTACCATAAAGTCAATATTGACTAAGTATCACTGAGGGACTCAGGCAGTATGTGTACATTTACCTCCCATGGCCCTCCTCAAGTTCTGAAGTTCACCAGGCCCAGGGTATGCACACTCTTCAATATCTGGTAGGAGACACTCCTGCCCATAATTTGGGTTCTCCAGGGAGACTTACCTCACATAGCTAACATATCTCTGCAGGAACAAATTACACAGTTAGGGAAGACCTTTTCCTAAATACACAAAAATATAGCTGAAAGGCTTACCATTCCCACAGACTTTCCTACCAACACAATAATCCTGGAGATACAGTGTACAATAAAGTTTGTAAAAAGAAGGCTTTCCTGGACCACTCCCATGTGATAAGGGTATCCAAAATCCTGCCATTGGTCCATCATTTGTGAGTCAAGAGATCCCACTCAGATAACTTTTGGAAACGCTGCCTGGACAAGTCAACTACCGTGAAGATGACTCTGAAGAGTCAATGTACTCCAAGCCCTACCCTCAGAACTCTGGAAGCTGATGAGTCAAGGCCTGCTTGAAGTTGAACAGATGCCATACAGCAGGGTATTTGCCCTAATGAGCTCATGTACTGCCATTCAGTCTGGATGCTAGTCCTGTATCTCCTGGTAGTCTTGACATTCACTCTAGAATTCTAGACTGTGTTCCTAGAGGCTTAGGAAGTTCCCCAAAAGGTCGCTTTTGTTCTTTTTAACTTGTGGTAATCATTGACCTGAATACTCTGAACTGCCTTTCCTAAATCCCAAATGATTGCTGCCTTTGTTTTGTGCCTCTTCCTGTTCAGGCTTTGTGCCCCCATACTAGCCAAGTAGCGTCAGGCCTCCGGGACTTCCAAAATCAGCTCATGGCATTAACCCTGTAGTGATCTTATTCGGGCAAGACGGGTCCTCTCCCAACAGAAAGTTTATCGTTATTTTGATGCACACCTAATTCAAGCCAACACCCCAATTGAGAGACCTGTTATAACTTTTCAGATGGGAGGGTTTAAAATTGAAATGTGAATACTGTACCATGAGAAACTGTACTGCAGACCCTAAGTAAAGCATGTATTTTATGTTCTACCGCTGATAGTACTGCTCCATAGATTATGGCAGATTCCCAAATAGCTTGCAAACTCATCTCCCATCCAATCCAAACTGTTAACAGAGAGCCTATAATCCCATAAAATATTCCATTAAGGACCTTCCCCATAAGAATTGGGCGTGTCTTGATGCCAAATGAGTGTTGAGATAGATAAGAAAGTATTAAAACCCATTTTTGGTTCTAAAAATAAAAAATAAAAGTTTGTGTTCCCCTACCCCACATCATATCCTGAACCCAAAGCTACCATTGTTTCCATTGTCCCCTGTACCCATTACTGGGGCCCTAGTACTTGGCCTCTTGTGCTTAGTCAACAGCACCCACCAGGTTATTCTAGCTATAGAATAACCTGGGAAATGATCATTGGCTCTGAGAGCCTCTTCATGACTTAGGCCTGACCCTAAACAGCATGTACCTTAACTCTACCTCTGTCCTTGGTCCCTTACTCCAATGGAAGTATGGGGACATGTCACATGCGTCCTGGGTTTATCTACTGAAACAATATCCCAGCCAACTATATAAATGTTCTGATTGCTTCCATAGGTTCTATGATGGCCCCTTGTGAAACTTTCTTTATTTCTTCTGACAGGGTTTATAGAATGTTTTCAAGCACAAAAATGAGTCTCTGTGTGCTCACCCACCTTATGCCTGACCTCTCTGTCTACTTAGTTCAACAGAGTTCCACATATGCCCTTCAACCCAAACAAAATGGTGACCCTGTGGTGCTGCCAATCTTCACTAAAATGGCAATAGCAGAGAGTCTAGTCATCAGTGATACCAGCCTAGGTGTGGGCCAACAGCAATATTTGAAGTTGGGTACACAAATAGAATACAACTACATCAATAAAAAGAGCACTCCACACTCCCATTATCAGATTGACTCTGACTACAGTGGGGTCCTCCAAAATCACAGGGCTCTAGACATGCCTACAGCCAAAAAGGGAGGCATCTTCCTGCCTGTTGTTAGTAGAAGCGTGTTGTCACCATTATAATAAACTTGATATTAGTAGACAAACTATGTACCAGTTACAAGAATGAATAAACCAACAGACCTGAGTAAGGCAGACAGATTCCTCCTGGTGGAGCTTATTGGAGAATTGGGAACCCTGTCTAAGAGCTCTTTTTAAATCACCATCAAGCCTCCTTTTCATGCTTTTAGTAGGACCTTTTTCACTGAATAGGCTCACCTCCTTTATTACAAAACGATTAGACATTATTAGTCTCCAAATGACCTTCAGATCTGGTACCTCTTATATAGCCTTGAAGCCAATATCTGTGTAAATAATTGTTTCGATTAAAAGAGTGAAAAATGAAAAGGAAACAAAATTTTAGACATTGGCCTGCTAAGAAAGCCCTTTACAAATGCCCATCAAAACCAGTAGATAAGAGCCAGTGAGAAAGCTCATCAGACTAAGCACCTGCTTTGGCAAGTGCAGGGACTAGGATCTGATTCCCATCTTACATGCCACGCCACCCCCCCCCCAGGGCACTCTGAGCTGGCAAATGAGTTTGAGTGTGATGGCTCATACCTATAATCCCAGCACTGGGGAGGCTGCAAACAGGAGGATCACTGCAAATCCAAGTGTCCATAAATAAATGTATGCACTTGCCAAATACATAAATGGAAAAGCAAATGAACAAACGAGCAACAATCATAAACCAGTAGACCTGTCTAGGCAAGACTGATAATAAAACAATCCTTTCTTTTGGTAACCCCAAATTTTACTGCCTTTCGGTAGCCAATAGCCTTATAATGTAACATGAGGATCTTTATTGCCTTTGTGCAACTGACAGCCTTGCAATGCAACCTGGAATGCTCAAACTCCCTAATTACCGATGATGTTAGTCAACTCTACAATCAGATGTGCCAAAGTTGCCTTGGTGCCTTCCCACTTACATTCCCTTTGAAAGCCCTGAAAACCCACCAGGAAAGGCTGTGGCTGTCTAAGAGACATCTGAGTCAGAAGTCCTCTGGTACAATATACTGCCTCCTAAACCTTCTTGGTGCATGTTTTTCTGCAACAAGGAATAATCTGATTTTCTTTTAAGGTCTAGACACCCTAAAGCAAAGTAAATAAGACATTTTGAGAAGCTGTGGAGTAATGGAGTAATGGACAATCAGTCGGGAAAATGTGTACATATTCAATAGGCAACTTTTAAGAATCAAAACTCACACTTATCTCAGTGAGTTTGGTGAACCCAGATGTCTGTACAAGTCATGTTGAAACATGTCTTTTTAAGCATGAATGGACGTCTCTCATTGTTGGCTACCTCAAAGTAGTTCTATTCTTTTGATTTATTTCTTTTAAATGTCCTTCTTTTGGAGGGACACAAAGTTAGATTACTATAATCTCATTTTGCACCTTTGCACAATAGTATAGAAAGTATTCCACTATAATAACATTTACTACTGCGCATTACAGCCATGGGCAGCTGTGACTATAATATATGAATCTAGTGCAAAAACAAAGTGTGCGGCCCCTTATTAACAATTTATGCAGGACTATAACATGTTGACAGTATAGTATTATAGCAAGTATGAGGCTTTTCTAAGTCTCTGTTCTGGGACATAACTGGCCCTGGTTCATGGCTAGGTTAATAGAGGAAACTGGGTAGTTGAACACCGCTTGTCCCATGAGGGTTAGACAACTTCCTTGGGAATGTTGTGCATACTATTTCAATAGATACAAAAACTTAAAGTATAAGATGGTTTTATTCTCAATTTATAATTTTGGTTTCTGTGTTTTTCTGGGTGTGCAGACTAGATTACAAGTCTCTCCTGTAATCGTCTATATGCAGATTGGTCAGTAATAAATGGACTAAGTAATTTCTTTAGGTCATTCATCGAATTATTCACTCAATACTGTGAAGGTTTCATACATTTGTGCCCATTTTCATTCTATTACTTAATAACTACATCAAAGTTTTATTTAATAAGCTATACTTAAGGAATTTTGTTCTAAGTTTGAATTCAGAGTACATCACGACTTGTTTAGGTAACTTACTCAAGTTCCTCGTATGCAAAATGGAGAAATTTTAAATTAGACATATCTCTGTGATAAACATTCGGCAAATGATATATTTGCTTACGATAATAATTGTAATGATGATATAAAAGCAGGTGTTTCCCTTAACACCAAACAAATTTATTAATTACTAACTTTATTAATCTGAAGCCATCATAAATGATGCCTTGGAAAACTAATGTGTTTAAAATAATAAATTATGAGACCCATTATGAAAGAGAAAATAACATAAAGTAAAATAGTGAGATAATATTATAACAGAAGCCTAAATGAGGAGCTTAATCAGAGTGTGTGCATACTTTGTACAAAATTATCTTGTTAATAATTGCATTTTCATTTAAGAAACCAATTATTTAAATAAACATTACTAAGAAAATTAAGAGACTTACTAAGGATGAAGAGTGCAAAAGTAAATAACTGATAGTCTATGGAGAAAAAGGAAAGCATTTAGTCTGAAAAATCTTGAACATTAGCCAGTTAACATATTTGCTTTGCGCAAAATGATTTCCATAGTAATGGGAATTTGGAAGTCTCAAAGCAATTTAATCCTAGCATTTTATCTCATTTCCTAATATGTTTCATCATGAGAAGAGGCCAAAAATACTTGCAATACTAAAAGATATAAATATCAATAGATAACTTTTTGCCAAAAATGTATTTTAGGTATAGAAAAATAGTATATTGGATATAGTATAAAATTTGGATCCAGAGAGACTATGTAAATTTGTCTCCAACAATGAACCATATTTCTGTAAGTGGGAAAGTCATTTAACTTCTCTAACCATAGGTTCCTCAAATCAAGAATTAGGATAATAATGCTTCTTTTACAGGAACTGAATTAAGAATGAAATACTTTAATGATCTGGAAAAACAAATATAGCTCAATGAATGATAATAGCACTCAGCAATAGTAATATGTGTTAAAAAATTATTTAATTTTATATTTTCACTTTATTTTTCCAAGTAGATTATTAACATTTTGTTTAGCACTGTCACACTGAAATGCTTCTTCTTCTTCTTCTTCTTCTTCTTCTTCTTCTTCTTCTTCTTCTTCTTCTTCTTCTTCTTCTTCTTCTTCTTCTTCTTCTT
>PVJA010058281.1:0-10148 GCA_004027025.1 Myocastor coypus
ACACACACACACACACACACACACACACACACACACTAATAATAATAATAATAATAATAATAATAATAATAATAATAATAATGGGCCCGACGAGATGGCTCAGTGGTCTAAAGCACCTGCTTAGGAAGGCTTGGGCTGCTGCGGGGACCGAGGTTAGATACCCCCCCCCCCCCCCCGCCCCGCACCGGCCCTCTGCCCTTAGGGCAGGCTGAGCAGGCCATAGGCTGAGCAGGCCATAAAAATAAATAAACAAGCAAAAGCTCTGAAACAAGAAACCAGGGCTGTTACAGGTGTTCCCCCAGGGGTGCCCCTGGCCGTCACCCTACAGAGGCGAGCCTGTTGCTGGAGCAGTGCAATTTGGGAACTGCCCAACTCCCTGGGGCCAGGCTGCCGCCTTCCAGAATAGCCTGTTCCAGGAAAACCTAGGTGGAACTAACTCTGTCCAACTAAGTCCGATTTACGTTCACACTGACACTCGCACGACCCTGCAGTGGGCTCGGCTGGCACTTTGGGAGCTCCGTCTTGGGACCCCAGCCCAGCAGCGCTTGGCACGCGCTGTTCCCCTGGTCACACACAAACGGGACACAGTTTGTTCTATAGGCAATGGGTCCCTGGAGGATAAAGCAAAGAATTTTCCAGGCGAGGGAGCAATCAGGGTGGATGCAAAGACTATGAGAAAATTGCAGCTGTCTCTTGGTTTTCCTTAACTAACCTAGCATGGTTAAACAAAAGAATGAAGCATGTGGAATGTTTGCTTTTGAATCAGAATACAGAACAGGCAATAAAACCCCACAGGTCTCCTGAAGAAATCCACACTGCGTCTGCTTCCACATGTGTAAGTACTATGTTTGAAAACAGTTTGTTTTTAGAGGCTGGGGAGATAGTTCTGTGGCACAAGTGCCTGTGTGGCAAGTGTAAGGTCGTGAGTTCAAACCCTGGTCCCACAGAACAAAGAACCCTAAAGACTTTGCTTTTAAAAATGCAAATGAAAGCACTGCACATTTGGCCTTTGTACTTAAAGAATCCTGAGAAAGTTCCCACCAAGACCCACAAGTACCCCCACCTTTGCACAGCTGCGTCTGTGGAGGTGCTGTCACCTATAGCCCTACTGACGCACTCCTCACAGCCAGGCCTGAGAAGCAACTAGCACCACGTCTTTTCAGTGCCAGGATCCTAGCCGGTCCTACACAGCTCTGCAGACTACAGAGGCGCCTGTCCTTAAGGGAAGAGACCAAGAACAGTGCCCTCAGGAGGGGGCTGCCACCAGCATCTGGGAGCGACGCCCGAGCTGAACGGTTCCATCTGGGATGCCAGGGTGGTGAGTACAGTACCAGGACACTAAAGCCAACGTGAGCTAGGGTGAGGATTGTGCTACCTTTCATACGAGCCCTTGGGGCTGGCAAGACGGCTCAGGGGTCTAAAGCGCGTGCTTGGGCAAGCTTAGGCAGCCGCAGGGACCGAGGTTCAACTCTGGCATCACATGCTGCGCCAGCCCCACCCCCAGGGCAGGCTGAGCTCGCCATAATATATTTAAAAAAATAAAAAAAGTACGAGCCCTCGATGAGGTGGGCGTTGTTGTTGTCCATTCACAGATGCCCAGAGGGGAATTAGCGTGCTGAGGGGCCACGGAGCATTAGGCTTTTAACAACGGGAGTCACTTCCTGAATGAAATTCCTCACAATAGTTTTTCTTGGTAGTAAACCAAAATAGAAATGGACTTCTGAGGAGGAACACACCACATTAGATCCTAGTCCATTCAGTGGTGCGGGGCTTGGCCAAGTGCCACCGCTCTGCCACCTGCTTTTGTAAATAAAGCTTTATTGGAACCCAGCCATGCATTGTCCACAGCTGCCTTGAAGCACAAGGGCGAAGCTGAAATACTTCCTGGCTCGCCAGCTACGGAAAAAGCCTGCAGATCCTTGAGTGAAAGAACAAAAGCCAGAACTCCCCACGAAAGCCGGGGCTGGGCATGCAGCTCGGTGTCGGTGCTGCTGCCAAGCTCAGGGTGTAGGCCAGGCCTGTCCACCCCCTGCGCTGTGAAGAGGGGAAAAAGAAGGAAAAGAAGCCAGGCAGCGAGGACGCCCAGTGGGTGCAAACTAAGTTGTCCTCTAAAGGTAATAAAAAAGATTTGAAAAACTTGTATGAGAGAGAAGTAAACTATCTCAATAATTCTGAGACCCTTTCACCTCCTGAGGTAGCATTACATATGTAAGCAATTCTATGGAATTAATTTCTTTTCACTTTTAAAGATGACACCTAGAAAAGTTTTCTTTATGTGGCTGGTGGACAGGGCAAGCAGAGCTCTGCTCCTTCAATCCATGGCAGGCAGACTAGAATAAAGGTGCATGTCTGTGATCCCAGCTATGTAGGAAACTGAGGCAGGAGGCTCTCCAAGTTTGAGCTCAGCCTGAACAGTTTGGGGAGACACAGCCTCAAAGTAAAATTGCAAGAGGGCTGGGGACGTGGATTCTGCCCAAGTGCCTGCCTAGCACACAAGAGGACCTGGATCTGACCCTTGGTTAACACACACAGACCTGGAGAGTCCAAGAATAACAGTGTTTTATAATTCCATGCGCACTTGTTTGATTTACATAAGTGTACTGTCCAATTATCTTAATACAAATCAAATGACTAAAACCTGTTACTCCTGGCCAAGGGCAGGATTTAGTGTTCAGAGATGAATGGAGACCCTTGAGGCAAACAAGGGCAGCAGACTCCTGGTGAACTCTTCTCAGGGTGCTCAGGAGCCTGAATAAATAAATTACAGGTGAGCAGAGCAGCGGCCGCTCACGCCTGTGCTATCTGTCTCGTGTCTTTCAAATAGAGGTGATGATTCTCAAACCACATACGCTGCCTTTTTTCTAGCTCATTAATACCGTATTTAATTTTTGAGGAGTTAAAAGATCCTGTAGGACATTCCATCTTCGTTGTGTGGCTTCAGTTTGTTGATGTTTGTTTCATGAGACAGGGTCTTGCTGTGCACGCCAGGCTGGCCACAGGTACACAGCGATCCTCCTCACGGTGCCTCCTGGTATGGGGATGACACCCTGTTGTGATTTTTAGACAGGTCTTTCACGAGGCATCTTCGGTGTTAGGTAGTGAGAGAGAGCCATGCAGAGGAGTCCTGACAAAGCTGGATGGGTGCCCACAGCACACGGCCTTCCTCACTGCAGCCCAGGGCCTCCCCTCACCGAAGCCGGCCACCAGCAGCTGGTCCTGCAAACCTCAGGAACTCAGCAAGCTGCGTGCCTCGCACGTGTGGTCCCTGCCACCCTCCCTCCCTGTCCCTTCTGTTTCCTGCCTTTCTCTGGGTGCCCTGCGCTCAGCATCCTGCCCAGGCCTCTGGCTGGGCCCACTCCCCTGTACAGATACATGGGGTGCTGGGCCCTACAGACGGAGCCCCTGGCTGCTGGCGGGGCTCACATAGCGCCGCATACTGGAGGAAAAGCTGTGGTCTCCATCCAAAACGAATGGGAAACAGCAAAGAACACGCTGGTTAGGCACAGTGGATCTGCAAGGGAGGCCACGTCTCTAGCTCTGAAGCAGGGTCGCCCTTATAGTTCAGGCTGGCCATGAACTCTGGCCATGAATCCTCCTGCCTCATCCTCCGCAGTGCTGGGATTATGGCTACTGCCTGGATGATTCTGTGGTGGATCACATCAGCGCTGTGTGAAAGGGCTCCACCTACAGCCTTGGGGTGGGTGGCCATTCCAGGAGAACTCATCCTTTGGTCAGACCCTGCTTTCCCAGCTCCTGTAGAGTGACCTAATCTTGGCCCTAGAGCCAGGGCAAGGAGGTGGCCCAGGGAGATGTGAAGAGAACTTATGCAGGGGCTCCTGGGAAAGATTCTCCATCTTTCCCAGGAAAGAACACCCCAACCCCGGGACAATCTCTTCTAGCCCACTATTTTGTTATTGTTGTTGTTGACATATTTCATTTTATTCAGAGAGCAGATAATTCTGATCACATGTGATCCAAAAACACTCAAATATTAATCCAACATAATCAGATGTTAGACATTCAAACATCATAGCCAATGATACCACGCTTGCCTATGATCTCTCCGATATAAAACCACATCCACGTTTCAGTGGCCACCAAACCATTCAGCACAGCTTCCTTTATTGTGAGCTGTTTGAAGCTACCAGTTTGAGCACTACAAACTATTTTTTTTTTTTTTTTTAGGCTCTGGATAGCTGCAGGGATCTCAGCAGGGGTTGGAGGAAACAGCTCAACCTTGGCATAATGCCAAAATGTGGACAGTCGAGGCTTGGAGTAAGTCATAGCAGACACTAGTACCGGGGCCTTCTCCGAGAGGTTATGGATGAACTGGGCCATGGTTCTACACTGAAAGAGCCAGCACACCTTCGGCCGCTGAATGTCACCCCCTCTAGGCTACTATTGATGTTCATTCCAGGACTGATGTTTGCTCTGCCAGGACAAAGACTTTGCTTGCTGTACTCTAGATGCATGCCAAGGGCACGCCAGGTACTCAAAACAACACTCCTTGAGAAAAATGGACAATGTGCTTAGAGGATGTGCAGGCTGCAGCTATAGCAGCCACTTTGAAACATGAAGCAGTATAGAAGACAAATGTGGCATTTATTTATGCTTTTTTTTTTGTCTTTTTGAGACAGGGTCTCACTATGCAATTCAGGCTGGCCTTGAGTTCACTTTTATAGCCCAAGCTGGTCTCCAACTCTCACTGATCCTCCTGCCTCAGCCTCGCAAGTGCTGAGATTACAGGCATGCGCCACCACACCTGGCTGCATTTATGCATATTAACTGTATGGTTACTGCTCCCCACAGGGAGACTGCAGCGTAGTGAGGGTGGGTGATAAACCATGGGATCTGCAGCCAGGAGGGAGAAGCTGCGAGGAAGAGGGGAGGTACCTCCAGAAGGAGAGGCTCCCTGCCTGAGGGTGGGGCTCATAACAGCTACAGGCTCAGGAGCAGCAGGGCTCCCCCTCGCCCGGAGGGTGACTTGGTCCTGTGCTCCTTGTGTCACCAAATGGATGCTCAGGGGAGTGTACTCCGGCACTCAATACTGCAACTATACAAATATCAAAATCTGAGACCCAGAGGGCTGAGAGGGCCAGGACAGGAGAACGTTCCAGCCCTCACCCTGTGAGAACTCACAGGTAGGTACACAGGAAACCTTCAACTTTCAAGAGCTTGCAAACATTTTCTTTTTTTGGCGGGACCGGGGTTCAAACTCACGACTTTGCACTTGCCGGGCAGGCACCTGTGCCACGGAGCTATCTCCCCAGCCCCACAAACATTTTTTTTTTGTTTTGTTTTCAGATTTACATTTTTCATAGCATATGTGTACAGTTTAGCTCATATACATTTAGAGACAGCAATGTTAAAAAATATCTTAAAAGACAGAAGGACTGCAAATGTGCATGAATACATGGGCCACCAGGGAGACAGCTCAGCAGAGTAAAGCTCCTGCTGAGGCCAGCTTAGGGAAGTGCAGGGACCACAGTTCGATCCCCCGCACCACAAGCTGTGCCAGCCTCGCCCCCACGGCAGGCTGAGCAGGCCATAATATATATATATATATATATATATATATATATATATATATATATATATATATAAAACAATAAACATATATAAATATATATAATAATAAAACAATGAAACAATGTAGGGTGAGAGACTCCCAAGGAAAGAAGCAGGAGAAGGCTGTCTCACAAATAGACCAAAGCCTGCAGATTCCGTCTCTATGATGTCACTTGCTCAGCTGGGACCAAGCTGCTGCGGTCCAGCCGGGAGCCCGGAGCCTGGTTACCTTGGCAGTGCGTCTCGACCTCGGTCCTCCATCACTGCTTGGCGCCCACCTCTCCTGTATTCTGTACAGGGCAGGGCCCTTGATCGGGCACTGTGAAATGGCTGCAAAGCAACCCATGCTGCCTACTGAGAACTATCCCTGTCTTGGGAGAACAGCTTTATTCACTGGGAAAAATGCCAGCAAGAACTTGTTCTTCATCTATTACAGGAGGCCCCCTCTGCTAAGAGAGATGGTGACTGTCTAGAATCCTGACACCTGGGAGGGAGGCAGAGGCAGAGCACTGCTCTGAGTTCAAGTCCTACCAGGGCAATGTAGTGAGTTCAAGGTCAGGACTACAGAGTGAGACCCCGTCACAAAAAAGAAAAATTAAAAATAGAAAATAAATAACCACCAGGCAGCTCAGTGGGCTAAAAGTGCCTGCTTAAGCAAGTGCAGGGACCATGGTGTGATCCATGGCACCACATGCCACACCAGCTACACACACACACACACACACACACACACACACACACACACACCTTGTGCTCCTAGCCCCAAGATGTGGCAAAACAGGCCTGGGTTAAATGGCTCTGGATTCACAGGCCAGTAGGGATCAGGGACAGGAGTTGGACGGAGCTGAAATTCTGGGATCCCTCAGCAAATCCATGTCACCAAGCTACAGGGCTCAGAAATGCCACCAGGACAAAGCAGGAGCTACTCGTCCTCGACAAGTCCCCGAGGGGCCGGGTGTGTGAGCCCAGTGCTGGGGAGGCTGAGGCAGGAGGCTGTGACTGCGAGCTCAGCCTGGGCCACTTAGAAACTTAGGAAGCCCCGTATCATCGGAAGCTGCTGGGGACGCAGGCTGTGGGTCTCTGTCCCAGTCTGGAAGTGGGGGGTCCGCCCAGGGGTCTCTACACTCTCCTGCACTCGTATGGCAACATGGACTATGATCTGAGGCCACAGAGGAATGAAAACAGAAGAGACAGACAGGACCTGTTGAGGCTGTCACCCCTGGATCTCTGCAGCGATGGGCCACGCACGGTGGATTCCATGCTCGCCTAAGTCTCTCTGCTGCCCCCTGCAGGCCGTACCTGGAGGGGCAGTCAGTGATGGGCCTGGCTCGGCATGCTGGGTTTCAGCTGTATAGCTATAGGCCGGGCTTCCAGAATGTTCCCAGGCACTTCTACTACGCCAAGCCTCCCTGCAGCAAGTGGGGGCAGGTAAAGTGGCTAGAGGCCAGGTGAGTCACCAGAACAAGCGGCGATTGTGCGGTGGTAAAGTTTTTTTTTTAAATTATGCATGAGGAGGGCAAGGCTTTCCCCTTGCGCACCGTGGCTAAGCCTGGGGCTTGAGTCAGCAACCAGGAAGTAAATCTAGCATGCCTGAGGTAGGAGCAGGCTGGGCCCAGGGCCTTCGACATGGCCGGCCCACGAGGTGCCAGGGACACTTGGGCAGCTTCTCGGCGCGTTTGCACCTTAGCTACCGGGCCCGGAGCCCTGAAGGCCGTGTGAGAACCCCGGCAATCTGAGTCCCCTTCCACCTGCACTCGGGACTCTGGGGCCCACTGGTGTACAGGTCACCCCTGCACGGCTGACAGCGGAGGGAGAGGGGAAGGAGGAGCCGTGCACGAGGCGTGAGGCCCTCCCACTCATCCTCCGGCTTGCCCGCCCGCCCGGAGGTACTACAGGACGCCCTTCCCTCCCTCTCTTTGCTCCTGTTTCGGCTCAGCGACATTTCCCGCCCTCCACTTACACATGGCCATAATTAAACTGCATCGATGTCCACGTCCAAGGGTTCATGCTCCACTCTGCGTCTGCCCAGCAGTTCAAGAGCAGAACCTCAGTTCTGAGCTGTTATGCACAAGTATCTCGTATTTTCTTCTTCACCCGAAGGGACCCCGGGGAAGACCGAGTGCTACCAGGGCCATCTGCGTTCTGAATTGATCCCCAGAGAGAGAGGACACAGGTGCTGCAGGACCTCCGCCAGCGGAGTCCGGGCGCATCGCAGGGCACAGTGCACTTCCGCGCTCCACCGCATTTCCTTTGTCAGTGAAATGCGGATGGTGCTGCCCTGCGCACGCTAACGAGCTGCTCGGCCCTGTCGGAGTTCGCCCGAAACTAGGGCAGCGATCGTGGGAAAGCAGCTGGCCCTGGCCTTACACAGGGCTGCAGAGGCCAGCACCCCTTCCAGGAGTGGGGGTGCCTCCTGCGGCGTAAAAGCGGTACGAAGGGACACGTACGAAGTGATATGCGAGTTGGCCCTTCTGTTGTAGGCAGCTGAGTTAGATAGAAACATTATAGGCAGTCAGACAGGGCCAGGCCCTCAAGGACGACATGGAAGACAAGGCCACCTTCCAACTACAGACGGATACTCCTCCGCCGTGGGCCAAATCTCAAGATGAGAGTAAACAGAAACAACTACATACTTCCCTAGGGACGGGCATCAGGGATTGATACTCTGAGCAGGCATCCATCACCTTGAAAGATCCTGGAAAGTGTCACGAGCCCAAGCTCAGTGGGTGGAGTTCTTGCCCGCTTGCTATGTGACTTGCCTTCCCGTCGGATCCCGGTATTAATCAATTTTACCTGAGCAATGGTGCTTGTAATCTCACTGGTTGGCCATAGTCTTTGTCCCACTCCATCCCCACCTAGGCAAGGTCCCACGTTTTCTCCACAACCTTAGGCCCGCCTCGCCACATGACTCTCCTCTATAAAAACCTGGGAAGAAGACAACTTCCCGGGCAATCCGCTCTGGTCCCCTTCTGTCCCTCTTCCTAGACAGAAACTTTCTTTCTCTTAACAAATCTATTCTGCTCATAACCTCCGCTTGTTCCTAAAATTCATTCGTCGGTTTTAGAGAACACGAACTCCTCAGGTTGGGGATCCTTTTCCCCTGCACCACTTCCACCATGTGCCTCGCCATGGAGGACCACATGGAAAGGAGCAGGTGACGCCGTGATGAAAACCAACTTGTGTGTAGATGCTATCTTCCCTCACAGCAAACACAGTGGGGAGAATTAAGGGAATAAAGAGTGTGGGGCAGCCTGTCTGGGGATACGGGGACAGGGTACTGGCATGAGGGCTTCCAGAGGTGGACGGGCACCAGGGCTCCACGGAGCGGCCAAGCCCCACAGGCAGCAGGATGCAGGTGGACCAAGCTCCTGATCGCGAAAACAAAGAAAAAGGACTGGCCATAATTGCCCAGTGGGGAGGAAGGAAGGGCGCGGACCGGCAGTGGACGCTTTTCAGCTCGCAGAGCAGCCGGCATGGACACAGGAAGCCAGAGAGCTGGCGAAGACGCTGAGGCAACCGAGGCGGGAGGAAAGGGCGGCACGCACGGCCAGGAGCTGCGGGCCGGGCATCCGGCCAGGGTGGTTGGGGGCGGGGAGGCCGGCTGGAGGGGACGGGAGGAGGGGCAGGGCCTAGGGGGCCAGGCAGAGGCCCTAGGGACAGCAGGGTGACCCCGCAGCTTTAGGGTGAGAAGCAGCCAGGCGTGGAGGTGCTCACCAGCCATCTCAGCACTCGGGAGGCTGAGGCAGGAGGACTGAACAGAGTTACAGGCCAGCCTGAACCACACAGAGACCTTGTCTCAAAAAACCAAGCCAAATGGAAGAAACGAAAAAGTGATGAGGGACTTTTAGTATATGTGCTGCCAAAGACGAGGGACTTTTAAAGGCATGTGGGGCAGTGAGAGGCCACCGCTGTAGGGGGAGAGGACAATTAGGGTCCCTCAGCTCCTCTCGTTGCTGTAGCTAAATACTTTTTTTTTTTTGTCTTTTTGAGACAGGGTCTCGCTGTGCAGTTCAGGCTGGCCTTGAGCTTACTTCTGTAACCCAAGCTGGTCTTTAGCTCACACTGATCCTCCTGCCTCAGCCTCCCAACTGCTGGGATTACAGGTGTGCACCACCACACCTGGCGCAAAGGTGTACATTTTATTTCTTTTCTTTTTTTGTGGTAGCGGAGATTGAACTCAGAACCTTGTGCTTGCCAGGCAAGCACTTATTCTCCTGAGCTATCTCACTGGCCCTAACTTCTTTTTTTGAAACAAGGTTTTATTATGCACTCCAAGCAGGCCTTGAACTTGGCATAAGCCTCCTGCCTCAGGCTCCTGAGAGCACTGGGATTACAGTACAGGCACAGCCCTCAACCGCCCAGTAGGTATAGGAGTGCGTTGTACCTCCCAAAGTACATACGCCGGGGGCTGCAGACTGGCACAGTTGTTTTAAGCATCTGCTCAGACAAATGCAGTCAGGGGTGGGCGGGGGACCTGGGTTGGATCCCCAGCTCCATAAGCCTCACTTGCTGTGCCCTGAAGGCATGGTCAGAAAGATTAAATACATAAATAAATAAAGGCCAAAGTAGATAAGCCAAAA
>PVJA010058282.1:0-10092 GCA_004027025.1 Myocastor coypus
AGAAGAAGAAGAAGAAGAAGAAGAAGAAGAAGAAGAAGAAGAAGAAGAAGAAGAGGAAGAGGAAGAAGAGGAGGAGGAAGAAGAAGAAGAGGAGGAGGAGGAAGAGGAAGAGGAGGAGGAAGAAGGGAAAGGGGAATGAGAAGGGGAAAGGGAAGAGAAAAAGGAAGAGGTAGAGGAAGAGGAAGGAGGAGGAGGAGGACAAAATGAAGAACGATTTAAGCTGGTAATTACAGCTGAGCAGCACATTAACTGTCATCCTGGAAAATCTCTTTCCTGCTCAGGGGGTGTGGGAGTTCAACCACGGTAACAGACACATGTAATGCCAGCACTTGTGAGACTGAGGTGGGAAGATCTTTGTGATTTCACAATCAGCCTGAGGCCCTGGGAAAACGTGGAATGAATGATTAATATCTTTGTCTCCTTTTTTCATTTCTTCATTCTCTTTGTCTTCTTAATTTCTTATATTTTTTCTTTTTTGCTTTCTTCTTGCAATTTTCCATTCATATGCCCGGTTATATGAGCAACAGATTTAAAGGCAACTTTATGCATTATAAAAATACTATAAAATTCATATTATTTTCTGCAGTGAAATTCTGTACTATTTGTAGTTTTTTTTCTCTTGTAATACTGTTTTATACTCTCATTGAAAAACACACAAAAAAATATATATGTACGAGCTTGGACTAGAAAATGAGCTAAAAGCAATCCTACACTGCATTTTGAGACTATATGTTTGAGAGTGTTTCAGTATGCAATTTAGTCGAGAACTGAACTCTTTCTTAGGACAAAGCTGCCCTTAAACGCATGACAGATTTCCTGTCTCAGTCTCCCAAGAACTGCTCTTGCACTCTGTGCTACCACATGCCACTGAACCCCTTCCATTATGGACTGACACCTCTACAAACTGAGACATAAATAAACCTTTCTTTTCTTTCTTAATTTGTATATCCAGTATCTTTCCCAGCGATGAGAAAATATTTAAGACAGTTGCTGAAATTGCTTATTGATTCTAAGAAATAGTGGAATTTGGGGCATTTTCTGTACAGAATATCATGTCCTCTTCAAATAATAGAAGTACGAGTTTTTCTTATCTGTTATTGTTTGTAACTAGTTGTCCCCCAAAATCCTCTTGTAAGTCATGTGGCAGATCGAGCTGGAGAAGCAGCCTGAGGCTCCAGGCCCAAGGGAAGAGGCTAGAGAGGCAGGAACCACTTGGGCTTCTATCTCTCATAGACGTCGAGCAGGCCACCGTGGACAAGGTAGTGCCCCAGCCACTCCCTGAGGCCCTGTAGCACTGAGCAGCAGTGTCTGAGATTCAGGCCGCCTGGGGCAGACAGTTGTTTGCAAAAGACAGGGGCACTAACCTTCTCTGCTGAGCAAGTAAGACTCGAAGATCTTGCTACATAATTCAGGCTGCTTAAACTATAAAACCTTGAGCAATTGTCAGCTACACGAACCTTTCCTTCCCTAATTTTGAGTGTTGTCTCTTTGTCTCAGCAAGGAGAGAAGAGTAACTAAGACATTGTCTTTTATATATCTTTTTGTTTCTCTCTATCGTCTGTCATGCCTCATTACTCTGGCTACTGTTGCCAGAATTTCAGGGAATAGCAGAAGCAATAGTGGGCATCCTGGTTTTGCTTTGTTATTTAGAGGGAATGTACTAAAACTCAGAAGTGAATAAAAACGTGCTATTTTTACACTACACACTGTTACTCAGCTATAAAAAAAAAAAAGATAAAGGTGAGGCTTTGATAGGTTCAGTGGACACAATTAGTCTGTCCTGCTAAGTGGAAAAACATCAGACCTGCGCGTACAAGCATCATAGTATCTCACTAGCGTGAAAACCTGTAAGTGTAACTCAGATCTGAAGGATAGGATAAATAATACGAGGGGGCGCAATTTGTGCAATGAGTAGAAAAATAACAAGATAAGGAAAGGGCGAAATGAACCAATGAAAAGGTGTATCTATGTTTAAAAGCAGGATAGTTTGGATAATAGCATTGCTGATTTCTGTTGGTCTATGGAAATCTTCATGTCTTTATTTCATGCTCTAATTTTTAAATTGTTTTCTTTTCTGCAATTTGTTATAACTTTTTGAAACGAATTGGAATGTCTATATCTGGTAACCTAACCAATTCATCTGAAGATAACTTTGTAAAAGAAAGCAACCATTCTTAAATTCTTATGACTCAAAAAAAAATTCTTATGACTCAAAAGAAATTTTGTTTTCTTTTCTAATTTTTCCATGCTGTAATTTTGAAAAAGTAAAATGGAAATAGTATAGGGACAAGATTATTTTAAAAAATAAAATCACAATTTTTGAAAAAATTTCTAAACAAAATCAGAGTTGCATAGGAAGTAACTAAAAGAATCCAGACATAGGATTACACGAACTTAAAAGGCCTTTGAGTCAGGTATGGCGGTGATGCCTCTGATACAAGAACTCAGGAGATGATGGCAAGACGATTTTTTATGAGCTTAAGGTTATCCTGGGGTGCAAGGTGATTTCACAGACAGCCTGACCTGCATAAGGACTTTGTCTCAAAATAAGCTATCATATCTCAAATGAATGAGCTAGTAAGGGTAGAGTTTTCACACAAAATGGGAAAAGAAAGATGACATAGTCCTCACGCAACTATGCCTCAAGAGTATGTTTCTTGAAAATTAAATGATACTGATAAACACTTGATCAACCTTAATCAAACCAAGAAAGAATAAATCACATCCATGCAATTAGAAATGAAAATCAGGAAATTGCAATGGATCCTGTGGAAACTTAGATCGTGAATACTTATTTTAAGAACCTCTGCTCTAATTATCAAAGAAAAACAGGAGAAATAGAAATACACGTCTAAATTGTGAAAACTTCCTCTGAGAGGTACCAAGATCGTACAGAACTCAATGTCAATCTATGAAACTGAAGGTGTAAATTAAAATTTTCAAATAAATAAAGCCTATTTCCTGTTGGATTCCCTGCAGAGTTCTATAAAAATAGATTTAATCTCTTTTCTCCTCAAACTCCTCAATGAAATTGAAAAGGAAACAACATTCCTTACATCTTGTTTGAGGAAATTATTACTCTGATAGTAAGACCAGATAAAGATGCAACGAAAAATAAAGCTATAGTCCAGTTTGCCTAATGAACACAGATGGCAAAATTCTCAATAAGATACTCGCAAATAGAATTCAGAAAATCATGCAGAAGATTACACATGACGGCCAAGTCATCATGTTCAGCTCATGTGTAGATTCCTCAGCAGATAGGATTAGAGGCCTCATTTGTCACAAAGATTCCCATCTGGGCTATCTTCCCAGATGAATTGCAACATTATACCACAGCAGTATTTTTGCATCCTTGTTTCTAGAAGAATTTTTAATATCCAAATCTTGGGGAAAAAATGCACATCACTCAAGAAATGCATTAAAAATGTTTTTTAAAAAAAATTCATGTAGTACTGCTTATTGCTACATAATTATGAAGTTGAGACTCTCAGAATTATGTGGGAACAGTTAGAGACAATACTCACAAATTCAGTAAATCAGATCCACATGCAGAATCATTGCACTGTCTCACCATTGTGAGAAACTAAACACAGAAGTAAGATCCGAACTGTGCAATACATCTGTGAATTGAAAAATATACTGTTCAAAAAATCTGTGATGGGGAAAGGAAAAATTAAGGAAATATGTACATGACATTGCACAGAATTACTGAGACACTTTTGACAGAGCAGAGATGACTGCATTTTATTTCCTCCGTCTTAGAAATACTTCAGACACTAGATGAACTCATGCCTGTACTAATTGGGCAATCCTAAAACACACAGTGTGAGGACAAATGATTAACTTAAGGGAAGAAAGAGTTGGGACAAAGTCTGAGGTCAGCTAAAGTTAAACAGCATGCAATATGACAGGTAAATATTGTGGGTGAAATAATAAACTAATGGCATTTAACCCTCCAGAAGAGAAGCTTACCGATACTATTACCCTATAACATAGGCACTTGAGCTTTGTATCACTGTCTCATAATATCAAACACCTTAGAGCTGGGGCCTGGCAGGATGGCTCAGTGGTCTAAAGCGCCTGCAGGCGGCTGCAGGGACCACGGTTCGATCCCCGGCACCACATGCTGCGCCAGCCCTGCCCTGAGGGTAGGCTGAGCGGGCCATAAAAATAAATAAATAAACAAACAAAAGTTCTGAAACAAGAAAAAATAAAATAAAAAAAAAAAAAAAAAAAACAAACACCTTAGAGTTAACAAGGAACTAGTATTTTCCATCAATCATTTTTTTGTCTTTTTGAGACAGGGTCTCACTCTGCAGCTCAGGCTGGCCTTGAGCTCACTTTTGTGGCCCAGGCTGGTCTCGAACTCTCACTGATCCTCCTGCCTCAGCCTCCCAAGTGCTGAGATTACAGGCAGGCACCACAATGCCCAGCTCATCAATCACTGTTATTCTAATAAATCCTTTTAGAATATGATAAAAAAATTACACTTTTCACACAGAAACTTAGAAATCTAAACATATACAGAATTGTAACAGGTCAATCCTGTGGCACTTTTTCTTGTCACTTATTCATGTTTGTTATTCTTCTTCTTTTAAACGAGCATTTACTTGAGGGAGTACAAGAATCACTGATAAGATATTTGAAGCAGCACACATCTGAAAGACCAGAACGACAAGTATTCCACAAAATGTTTTTGTATTACCACTGCTATCCTCAGTGTGGTTGCTCACGTCACCAACATTAGCATATATAGTTAGTCAGGGTGAGAATTCTACCAATTAAGTGCTAATTTCAAAAGCCTGCTGGAGATTCTGAGGACCATTGTCTAATCATCGGATGCATGTAAGTGCATGGTTTTATGCCTGCCTGTTTCCTAACTCTTGCGCTTGCTGTCTCTTCATTGTTTAATCCTTCAGGTCTTGATTTCCACCGAGCTGCACTAACCCTGTCCATTTTTATTTCTTCTTTTGAATTCTGATACTGGGGAAACTATATGATATTTACACATGTAGATATCATTTATTTCACTTATCAGTATATGTTCAAGATACATCTACTTATATATGAAGGCGTCAAGTTTATCATTCTTTATAGCTGAGTAATGTTGCATTTTATAAAATCACCGTATCTTTTTCAACCATTTTTTAGGTGATGGGCATTTTGGTTTCCAAGATTTTGCTACCACAAATTATATTATATCATATTTTCAGTTCTTTTGGAACACTTTCCAGTAGGGGGATACCTGGATTGAATGGTATTTCCAGTCCTAGATTTTTAAGGAGTCTTCATACTGATTTCTAAAATGGTTGCACTAGTCTGCATTCCCACCAGCAGTGGAGAAGTGCTCTTTTTTCCCACAGTCTATCCAACATTTGTTGTTGGTTGATTTCTTGATTATAGCCATTCTTTCTGGGGTGAGACGGTATCTAAGTGTTGTTTTAGTTTACATTTCATGGACGGCTAGTGATGTGGTACATTTCTCCATGTAATTATAAGCTACTAGTATTTCTTCCTCTGAGAAGCATGTGCTCATCTCAGATGCCCATTTCTGAATTGGGTCTTTGAATTTTGGGGCCTTAATGTCTTTTAGTTCTTCATAAATTCTAGACTGAAGACCTTTGTCTGAATGCTTATTAGTGAAAGTCTTCTCAAGATTTGTGGGTTGTCTTTTCACTCTGTTGGTAATTTCTTTTGACATGCAGAAACTTCTCAGCAAGAAGAGGTCCCTGTTGTTGATTCTTTTAAGTGTTACACATGAATTTTGATTTTTTTCCTTTTTTTTTTTTTTTTTTTGTGGGACTGGGGTTCAAACTCATGACCTTGCACTTGCCCAGCAGGCACTTGTGCCTCGGAGCCATCTCCCCAGCTCCCGATTTTTTTCCTTGAACTGTTTACTGACACTGATATCTTCAAGATTTACTCCTACTTTCTCTTCAAGGAGATTTAGTGTTTCTGTTTTAATATTTAGATCTTTAATCCATTTTGACTGTAGTTTAGTGCATGGTGATAGACTTGGATCAAGTTTTAATTTTCAGCATGTAGAGAGCCAGTTTTTCCAGTACCATTTGTTAAAGAGGCTATCTTTCTTCCAGTAAAAGTGTTTGGCTCCTTTGTCAAAGATAAGGTGGTTGAGTGTGTTTGTATTTAGTTCTGCATCTTCTAATCTATTCTATTGATCCTCATGTCTATTTTTTTGTCAGTACCATGCCGATACTATCACTATAGATTTGTAGTATAATTTAGGTCAGGAATTGCAATACTTCCTGGTTCATCTTTGGTGCCCAGGATTGTCTTTGCTATTCTAGGCCTTTTCTGGTTCCACATAAATTTTAAAAGTGATTTCTCCAGGTCTATAAGGTATGTTGAGGTTTTTTTCATGGGTATTGCATTAAATCTGTATAACAATTTAGGGACTATGGCCATCTTCACAGTTTTGGTTCTTTCTATCTAGGAGCAAGGAATATATTTCCATATTCTGAAATCCTCTAGGATCTCTTTTTTCAGAGTACTGTAGTTTTCATTGAATAGATCTTTTACTTCTTTAGTTAGATTAATTCCTAAATATTTCATTTTCCACTGTACTATTGCAAAACTTATTGTTTCACTTATGTCTCTCTTAGTGTGTTTACTATCTGTGTAGAAGAATGCTATTGACTTTTGGGTGTTGACTTTGTACCCTGTTATGCTACTAAATTTGCATATTAATTTAGTAGCTTCTTGGTGGAGGTATTTCAGTCTTCCAAGTAGACTATCATGTCATCTGCAAATAATGACAGTTTAACTTCTTCTTTACCTACTGTTTTTTGTTTGATTTTGCTTTTTTGTCAGTCTGCTCTTTAATGGACTGGCAAGGCTGCCTGTACTCCAGACAACACAAGAACAGAGGAGCTCTAGGACCTGTACTGTCTAGCAGGACTAGACACTACAGTTTGTCTCTGGAACAAAGCCCAAAGGTTCAGTCCTATATGGCTACAATGCCCCCCATCCACTTCCCCAAGCCCCAGAAAACAGTGCCAGGGGGTAGATGGGCTGCCATCCAGTGGCTGCAGGCTGCATGGAGCCTCTTCTGAAGATGAGCAGGCAGACATCTGTGGGGCAGGGAGAAGTATGCACCACTCACATGTTGTTGGTCATATGGGGCTGGCTGTTTACTGGCATCAGTTCTTCCTGGCTCCCCTCTCTGGGAGGAGACTTGATGTAGATCTGGTTGCATAGCACAGTTGCCCTCAGGATCACTGTGTTGGCCCATCGCTGGAACCTCTTGCTCATCAGCAGGGACTTCCCAAAGGTGGTGCTGTACTGATTTGTGTATCAATGCAAGCATTAATGAGTTCCTCCAGAATGAGCTGTGTCAGCTCATCTTCTGCAGACACCACAGTGGTACTGAAGTTTGGGGCCATCTTTTGCATGTTGGCCAAGACATAGGGACTGAAATACTGGATGAGAATATGACTGCAAATCTGGGTATACAGGGTATGGACTTCAGGAACCAGGTACCGAGAACAGATTGTCCTTCATCTCATCCAGCATCTTCAGGCACGATGCATACCTGGACTCACAGAATTTGAAGATCATCTCTCAGACTTGTGTCTCCAGCTCCAGGGCTGACTTGAAGGATCTGCTGGAGATGACATTGTGTTGCAGCTCCTGCCTGTCAAATGTGACCAAAGAGGGGCTGGGGATTTGGCTCAGCAGTAGAATGCTTGCCTAGCAAGCTGGAAGCCCTGGGTTCGGTCCTCGGCCCCCCCCAAAAAAAGAATAAAGCCTCCTGTAAATGTGACCAAAGAACACAGGAGACCAGAGATCACCATATTGCTGGGGGAAAGCAGCTCAGGGAAGTTGCGGTTATCAAATGAGGCCAACAGGAAGCACTTGGCAGCCTGCGTATACTTTCATGTGGCCAGCTCAGCCAAGGCTGAAGCATGTTTCAGCTTGATAAGAAGAGCTTGGGTCTCACTATCATATTTCCATGCTGCTCAGCAATCTGGCTAAGGCTAAAGTTGACTTAGCCTTACTGAATAGCTCAGCATATGAGGCCAATTTCGCAAGGAGACACAGACCTTGATGACATTGAGGCACATGTTTTGACATACTTGGTGCTAGTGCAATAGTGTCAGGCCCAAGAGTAACACTTGAGGTTATGGTTGACTTCCCCACACTCTAAGCAGTGTTCACCCACATCAGGGTAGGCTTTTTATTTCATCTTGTATTTCATTGGCTATTAATGGGCTATTAAGATTTCTTATATCTTCTTGATTCAGTTTTGGTAGAATGTACCTTTGTAGGAATCTGTCCATGTCATCTGTGTCACCAATTCTATGAGAGTAAAGTTTCTAGAGTAGCTATTAATGATCTTGGTAGCACTACTAGATTGAAGCTGTTTAAAAATTTGTGCAAAAAGTTATGACTTTGTGCTAAAGTAAATAATATTTAATTCCTTATAAGTGCCTTATTAGGTATAGTGCTGATGCATTAGAAATCTCATTGCTGCCCAGGTAAGGACCCTCGGTCTGCGTCTCCCTTTTTTCAGCTCCTCCTCCTCCTCAACTTCTGGTCCTGAACCTGCCTGGCTCTCGCGCCTACCTTGAAGGACCCTCGGCCCACTTCCCTCTTTTTTTCGACTCCTCCTGCCCAAGCTCCAGTACCGAACCCATCTGGCATCTCATCTGGCAACCCAGCTGACTTGCTAGCTTACCAAGACTCCTCAGCTCCAGAGGTCCATCTTCTCCCACAGTCTCAACCCACAGGGCCTCACAGGAGCCAGCAACCTGAACTCTGACATGCAGCCAGGCACTTCTGGAGGGGAACCAACTTGGGGTATCCAGACCAAACACTCACAGAAACTATCAGCATAATTCACCAAAGTGCAGATATCGCTTCCATACAAAAGGATAACAACAAGGAGTAAGATGCAATCTCAGGGCCCGAGCCCACCCAAATCAAATATAGGAGACACTACCATGGAAGAAAATGTGAATCACGCAGACGAAACCTCTGAATCGGTAGCGTCTGAGGCAGACAGACAAGTGCAAAAACGTATAGAGCAACTCAGATCAGAGATAACATCTGAAGTAAAAAAAAGAAATGCATGAAGTGGAAAAACAACTGGAGAAACGTATAGAGGAAACCAGAGCAGAAATAATATCTGAAGTTAAGAAAGACATGTCTAAATCAATAGCATCCCAAGTAGGGGAACAGAAAGGTAGAGAGGAGAACAGAACAGAAATAATCTCTGAATTGGGGAGAGAAAGGATAACTATAATGAGAGTCTTTAGTACTACTAAAGAAGACATCGATAAAAAATTAGAGGAGAATCAAAAAATAATGGATACCCTTATGGAGCAATATAGGAAAGAAATAGATCTCATGAAACACTTTCAAAGAGATATACAATAAAATAAAATCTCGATCACAAGTTGGCAAAACCGTCCAAAACATAATGAAGACAGAGTTTCCCATTTTGAAAACACAGTGTCAGTCAGTGAAAAAGTAAGAAAAAACCTCTTAAAAACAACCAGGATTCAGGAAAAAATAATTCAGCATCTGCAAGATGATGCAAAAATGAACAACGTGAGATTAATAGGAATCAATGAGAAAGAAGGAGTCAATAAAAATGATATAAAAATAACATGGGCAGAAGTAATAGCAGAAAACTTCCCAAATATGAGAAAGCAATTGGACACTCAGGTAACTGAAGTGTACAGAACTCCAAATAACATCAACCCAACTAAAAACCCAGGCATATAATAGTCAAGACACCAGAAATCCAGCAAAAGAATAATATACTAAAATCTGCTAGAGAAAAGAAACAGATCACATTTAAAGGAAAATCCATCAGAATAACAGCAGATTTCTCTTCACAAACCATAAAGACAAGAAGAGCATGTAGCAGAGTGCTTCAAGTCCTCCACGAAAACAATTTTCAGCCCAGACTATTGTACCCGGCAAAACTCTCCTTCAAGTATGAGGGAGAAGTGAAATATTTCCATAACAAAGAACAGCTGAAGAATTTCATGACATCAAAACCAGTGCTACATAATATTCTAACAAATATTTTAGAAAGGGACCAAAATGACCCAAATTCAA
>PVJA010058283.1:0-10136 GCA_004027025.1 Myocastor coypus
TCATCAAATCTATATCCCAGCTTGAGACAAGTGTTTAAAAAATAAATAGGAAACAAGCTAAAAGTGTTAATATTGAAAGATTTCAGTTATGTCCAAGTCAATCTATTGATTTAATGTAATCAATATCCTAGAAAGATTTTTTTTTTAATTTTTTTTTCTTGTTTCAGAACTTTTGTTTGTTTATTCATTTATTTTTATGGCCGGCTCAGCCTACCCTGAGAGCAGGGCTGGCGCAGCATGTGGTGCTGGGGATTGAACTGCGGTCCCTGCAGCTGCCCAAGATTTCCTAAGCAGGCGCTTTAGACCACTGAGCCATCCTGCCAAGCCCCCTAGGGAGATTTTTTTAACAATTTGACAAACCGATTTAAAAATTTATGCAAGGGCTGGCAAGATAGCTCAGCGGTCTAAAGCACCTGCTTAGGTAAGCTCAGGCAACTGCAGGGACCGCGATTTCATCCCTGACACCACAGACTGTCCCAGTGCCAGCCCCAGGTCAGGCTGAGCTGGCCATATTAAAATAAATAAATAAATAAATAAATAAATAAATAAATAAATAAATAAATAAATATTTATGCAGAAACATATAAAAAGAAAATATTTAAAAAGCATCTCAGGCCAGCCAGATAGTTCAGCAGACTAAAGTGCTTGCTTAGGCAGACTTCCTGTTCCGGCCCTGCCCCAGGGTTCGCTGAGTTAGCAATTGAGACTGGGCATGATTACCCATGCCTGTAATCCCAGGGTTTGGGAAGGTTGAAAACAGGAGGATGACTGGTTCAGTCTGTGAAATGAGACCCTGTAGACCCTACACTAAATACATTAAAAAAAAATCTTCGGATTTTAATGTTAAGTGAAATAAACCACACACATAAGCCTAAATATTTCACGGGTTTGAGAAACCCAAATTATAAATAAAGAGCAAATTAAAAGACAGATGTTAAGAAGTAGGATGATTGATCTTTCTCAAATGGGAATGGAATGAATATATTAGAGGAGGGGAGGGAAAGGGGAAGTTGAGAAAAAAAGTCAGATGTTGCATATAGATGTACCAACTATACACAATTGTTATGTACTGAGAACATGTACAATAATGAAAAAATGAAGTTGCAAAGATTTCTGTACTAAACTAGTCCTTTTTTCATCCTGTGACAAAAGTAACTAACACAACTTAAAGGACCAGGACCATGAAGTTGGCTCGTGGTCTAAGCGTCTGCCTGGCAAGTGCAAAGACCTGGGTTGGAACCCTGGTGCCACATGCAGACCCTGAAACCTTAGGCACGCTGTACAGGCCACATGCCCTGGTGGCACACACCTATGATCCCAGCACTGGGAAGGCTGACAACACAGGAGGATCACTATGAGTTTGAGCTGCATAGCAGGACCTTTTACCAAATGAATAAATAGATAAATAAATTTTTTTTTTTTTGGCTTTTTGAGACAGGGTCTCACTGTGCAGTTGAGGCTGGCTTTGAGCTCACTTTTGTAGCCCAGGCTGGTCTCGAACTCGCAGCGATCCTCCTGCCTCAGCCTCCCAAGTGCTGGGATTACAGGCGTGAGCCACCACGCCCGGCAAGTTTTTTTTTTTTTTTTTTTTTGATAAATAAATATTTTTTAAACAAAATTTAAAAACTTAAGGGAGGAAAGGTTTGCTTTCACACAGTAACAGGTTTCAGTCTGTGGTCAGCTGTCTGGTGGCAGAATCAACATGACAGCAGGGTGTGGGGGAAGAAGTCTGCTCAACCCAGGACATCAGGGAAGCAGAGAGTGTGGGAAGAGCCAGAGCAAAAACATGCCATGTAAGTCACCTCCAGTAGCCTGTTTCCTCCAGCTTGGCCCCACCTCCTTATAGCCCACTGAGCTATGAACTCATCTGTGATTACTCCATTGATGAGTTCAGTGCCTCGCAAGCTAATCATCCTCCCAAAGCCCCACCTCTGAACGCAAAATCAGTTCTCATGCAGACCAAAGCAATAAAAGTTTTAGAAGATGATCTAGGAGCCTTTCATTGTGAACTTGAGGTAGGCTAAGGATTTTTAACTTGAAAACTAACCAAAAAGGGAAAAGTAATTGTCCCTTGGTACCCTGGGAATTAGTTTCAGGACCCTGTCTGAACACTGAAATTTTCAGATGGGTAAGTCTCAGGTCATAGACAGATATAGATAGATATAGATGTGGATATAAATATAGATAGACATTAATATATTTATGGATATAGTTGGTATATGACCTATGGTATAAGCTCCTATATACTGCAAATCATGTTTAAATTATAATAACTAATATAATGTGAATCCTCCACACATAGTATAGTTATATTGCATTATCTAGGGAATGATAGCAAGAAAAAGTCTGTGTATATTCACCACAAACTCAATATTCAAGGATATTTTCTATCCACAATTGGTTGAATCCAAAGATATAGAAAATCCAGACACAGATGGCAAAATATATTGATAAATGAAACATCACTAAAATTAAAAACATCCATTTATCAAGTGACACTACCAGGAAGATGAAAGGGCAAATTACAAAGCAGAAGTATTTGTTTGCAATACATGTAGCTGACAAAATACTTATCTTTGGAAAATATAATGTCTACAAATAAGTAAGGGGCATTTCATAAACTGGCATTTCATATACATTTCATAGACTCCTTGTAGTAAGAGAACTACAAATTAAAACCACAATACAGGGCTGGCCCAATATCTCAGTAGATTAAAGCACCTGCTTAGGCAGACACAATGGCCAGGGTTGAATCTCGGGCATGCCAAGCTGGCCCTGCCCCCGGGGTGTGCTGAGACCATGAGTGAGACTGGATGTGGTAGCACGCACGGGTAATCCCAGCTTTTGGGAGGCTGAACATAGTTGGATCACTACGAGTCCGATCTAGTAGTGAGACCCTGTAGACCCTTACTAAAATACAAAAAATAAAAATAAAATCACAATGGAATACTACTTCATACTGGCATTTTAAAAATTAATAATACAGTGCTAAGAATTATCTAGAATGCAGAACAAATAGGAGCTCAAATTGTATAGCCACTTTGAAAAGTGGCTTCAAGCATTTGCCAAAGCTGAACATGAATATAACATATGATCCTATGATTCTGCTCCTGGTTATGGTATACCAAATGCAAATACATTCACAAGTACACTGTGACATATGTATATATGTTCATAGCAACACTATAATAGCTCCAAAATAGAAATTATCAAAATGTCCATCACTGGAATAATTAAAAATTTTGGTATTTTCCTTTCTTTTTAATGTATTTGGCACAGGGTCTTACTATGTAGTTCAGACTCATACTGATCCTCCTGTTTTCAGCTTTCCTATTGCTGGGATTACAGGCATGCACCACCATGCCCAGTCTCCATGTCTGGCTCAGTGCTCCTGCGGGGTGGGCCAGTGTGTCATGAGGTACCAGGGATCCAACTTTGGTCTCTGCACTTGCCTAAGTAGATGCTTAGTCTGCTGACCTGTCTTGTCAGCCCTAAATTTTGTATTTTCTTGGAATGGAATATTCCATAACGAAGTCAAGAAATCTAGTACATGAAACAATCACAGACATAATATTAAGCAAAGGAAGTCAATCAATATAAGAATATATATTGCATGATTCAATTTATAGTGCAAGTAATATTAACAGATGGAAATTACATTTGGAAGCCAATCATTTTATTTCTTGTTAGGGGATAGTAAATATGTTCACATTATAAAAATCATGCAGATGTGCACTTACGACTTCTATACTTTTCAGTATGTTTGTGTTATAGCTCAATTGAAGTGTTTCCTTAAAAATTGAGAGCATCCAAATATTTAGCTCTAATTTCCTTTTTTTTTTTTATTCAGAGCTGAGGAGTGAAGTCAGGCACTGTGCTTGCCAGGCAAGCAGTTATTCTACTGAGCTATCTCCCCAGCTCAAACTCTAATTCTTTAGTGAGAAGATATCAGTGGAGCCAGGGAGATAGCCCAGCAGCATAAACTCCTGCTTGGCAAGTGTAGTGTCCTGAGTTCAATCCCTAGAACCACACACACACACACACACACAATATATATATATATATATATATATATATATATATATATATACATAGATAGATATAGATATAGATACAGATATATTGGTTTGTATATATATTGGTTACAAGCTGGGTAGTAACTTTAGATAAAAGTTAATAGAAATTAACTACAGTTAAGTGTTTCATTGAATTATTTGAAATTTACATTTATGTGATTTAGTTTTTTTCACATAATTATAGTACTTTAAGTTCAAAGTCAAATCAAAGAATATGTAGATATAATTGAGGAAACCATACCTGGCATGTTAATTAAAGTAGGCAAAGTTACAATGTAGTAACTGTTTGCCCCTCACCTGTATAGTCTCTGGCCCATTCCCAATTGTTAGTGGCTTAAAATCACACACACAAAAATTATTTCTAACACTTCACAAACAAATTAAATATTGGGCAGAAGTTTTCTATATACCATTCTTTTGTTTAATGGTTCTGCCTTCCTCTAGGTCTTTAAGAGCCCCCTCCATTCTGCACAGAAAATGGAGAAGGTATACTTTCTTTCAACTACCAGGATGACACAAACATTCTAATCATATAATAGGAATTAGTCAATTGGTTTTATAAAATGTAGTGGAGCTTACAAATGCTGCAAGCTCTGTGCTGAGAAACAACACACACACTTAGGTATGTCTGACACATCACAAACCCAAGACAGACTACAGAGTCATGAAAGTGCTCAGCAAGGAATTCAGAGGAAGTGGAAATTCTGGCAAAAACAGTTATAACATGGCATCTGAACCAGGAATCTTACCACACGCAAAGTTACAAAAAAGACACTGGAAAAAAGAAACATCTTTTCCTTTCAAGATTTGAAAGAAAAAAAGATTTTCTATGAGGAAGATATCAATTAAATGGAAAACTGATATGGGGACTCTATAGTAATGGGAGAAGGAATATATCAAAGTTAAATATTTAGACCAGATAAGGAAAGTTAGTAAATTCAGGAGATATTGTATGGGACCAAAATTTTAAAGAGAAAGAAAGCAGGGAGGTCTGTGAAATATTTTGCATTCTTTATCCTCTAAGCACAGAGTAAGCCCAAAACAGTGCATATTTCACCAAAAAAAGTTAAATTCTCATAAGAATGCTGAAACTTATAGTTATCTCCCAGTGTCACCTGGCAATAAGATCTGTTCTTAATGGTGATGATATTATAACATAACAAAAGTTAAGAAAGAGTAGCTATCGAAATATAGTTATTTAACATCAAAATGCTGTTCCTGAGTCTCTTGGGAGTGACTGGCAAGAAGAGGGTTTGTGCCAGAGCCGAAGAATGAAGTCAGAAGGTACAGAATGAGTTGTTTAAAGATGTTCGCTTTTAGTCCTCTCATTTAAGAAAGCTTCTGGGCACAAAGCATATGGCTGTTATTTCTTATGTCAACTTTGGTCAAAGTGACTGTAGACAATAACTTGTTTTTTACTTTTCTATTTTTTAAAGAATGCAAAATATGATCACTGGCACCACATGCCCCACTGGCCCCACCCCCAGGGAACACTGAGTCAGCCACCGAGTCCTGGCATGGTGGCACACACCTGTTATCCCAGCACTAAGGAGGCTGAAAACAGGAGGGTCACTAAGAGGCTGAGCTGCATAGTGAGACCTTGCATAAAATACAAACAAACATACAAAGAAAAACTCTTAGAAAAAAGTGCCAAATGCAAAATGGTAAAAAAAAAAAAAAAAAGAAACGATACAGAATTTTATTAAACAGCACAGTAGGAATTTGACAATGGTTGTTGTATGATGTTATCTTTAAGCTGCTTAGTTTACTAGATATGATACATTTTTATTTAAATCTTTTCATTAGAATATGTTTGAAATACATAATAATTACATTCATCTTGGGGATTAGGTGCATATAAATACGGCTCTTGTACATGTCTATTCCCTCTCTCCACCCACCTCTCTCCTTCCTTCCTCCCTAGCTCATCTTCACATAGCTTATCTCCCTGTTTCTTATACTCACTCTTATTTTGCTCCTTAATTAACTCATATTCTAGGTCTCTCATGATAGAGAAACTGCTACTTAACCTTCTGTGTTGGATTTTGATTAGCATTGCAATGGTGCAATTCTCCGGGGTAACAAGAAAGGATAATTCCTTCACTCTTGGAGTGCAGTTTATACAAGACGATAACTTGTATTTACATTGTGCTGCCACCTAATCAACTGACATGGCTAGCTAGAGAGAATCTTCTACGAATGGCAGGTGCTCATTCTTCTGGTGCGCTGTGAAAAAGAGGAAGGGACAGAGTAATTGAACTTGCTGCTTAGGTTGTCCTCCAAGCCCTTGCTATCACCTAAAATTAGAGCTAAGACTGAACCCAAAGTGCACTAGGACAGTAGCCTATTGAAACAATAATATCTAATATTTGCCCCATTTTATTTTTTTATATATGTTAAAAATATTTATTATTTATTTTTTATTTTCTGTAGGGCTCATTACACAGCACAGACTCACAGGGATCCTCCTGTTTTCAGCCTCCCTAGCACAAGGATTACAGGTGCACACCACCATGTCCAGACACAGTAGCCAGCGCAGTGCACCCAGGGGTGGGCCTAGTGAGTGCTGGGAATCAAACCCCAGTCCCTGAGTTTGCCTAAGCAGGCACTTAGTCTGTTGAGCTATCTTGCCAGCCCTTAAATTTTTATTTTTTAAAGAATACAAAATGGTAAAAAATCAAAACCAGAAATGATACAAAATTTTATTAAACAAAGTCACAGGAATTCAGTAATGGTAGTTGTATTGCATAATGTTATTTTCAAATTAATTGTTTAGATAACTAGACATAAATATGCAAAATTGATAAAAGACCAAAAAGGAGAAAAAAAATTACAAAATTAATTTAAGGTTTCTTAAAAGAAGGAAGTAATATTCAGTTACTTGCCCAATCTTGTATAACTGTATCTGTTAATCTGACTAACAGATTTGATGATAAAAATAGGTAATAGAACAAGCATGGAATTAGCTATTCGGTTTTGAAAATCTGTAACATATGTACTGTTGTACATTATCCTGTTTCTGTTATTCATTTTTGCTTTGATTTTTAATCTTCAAAATAAAATTTTAAGAATTACAAAATTAAATAAAAATAAAACATAAAAATTTAAGCATCAACTCTTTCTTTCAGTAGATCAGTAGAAATCATCAGTAAAATTACCTAAGCTATAGTGCACATATACATAAATATATCTTTTTCCCTTCTTTTGTCCTTTTCCTTATCCCAGTTTTGCCCTCCCTTTGAACAGTCTTTCCCTTTTATAGTATCTGTTGTATCTTTCAGATTTTATTTACTCTTTCAGATTCTCACACTAATAAGATAATACAGTGTTTGCATATGAGAGTCTGATTTATTTCACTTACCAGTGCAGTCTCTAGTTGCATCCATTTCCCTATAAAAGCTTTGAATTTATCTTTTTTGTGGCTAAATAATATTCCACTGTGTAAATATACCGTATCTTTTCTTATCTCTTCCTTGGTTGATGGAAATGTGGGTTGTTTCCAAGAGTTAGCTATGACAAATTGTACTGCTATAAACATGTGTGCATATATATCACTGATTTTAGACAATATGATAGGATGATTTATATGATGTTTTCAGTTTTTTAACTATACCTAGGAGGGGAATAGCTGGCTTGAATGTAACCCCTAATCCTAGCTTTCTGGGGAATCTCCATACTGACTGACATAGTGATTATACACTCCCAGAACCAGTGAAAAAAGATTCTTTTCCCCCTCCCCCAGTGTGTCCAGCATTTGTTATTTGTTGACTTCTTAATGATAGCTATTCTTTCTGGAGTAAGATGGAATCTCACCATTGTTTTAATTTGCATGTCTTGAATGACCAAAGATGCTCAACATTTTTTCACATACTTATTCACCATTTGAATTTCCTCATTTAGTAAGTGTATATTCATCTCAGATGCCCATTTTTGGATTGAGTCTTTGAATTTAGGGGTCCTAACTTTTTAAAATTCATTATATGTTCTAGATAGAAGTCCTCTGTCTAAAGGACAGTTAGCTATCACTTTTTTCCAATTCCTTTTCACTCTGTTGGTGATTTTTCTTTTTGTACAGAAACTTTTCAAAGAGATGAAATTCCCAATTGTTTTTCTGAAGTATTTCCCATGTAGTTTAGTTTTTGTTCACAAACTCTCTACTAACCCCATGTCTTTAAGATTCCCACCTACTTTTGCCTCCAGAAGATTTAGTTTATGTTTAATATTTTAATCGTTGATCTATTTTGACTATAGGTTAGTGCATGATGATAGACATGGGCCTAATTTTAGTCTTCAGCATGTGGAAAGCCAGTTTCTCCAACACCATTAAAGAAGCTTTCTTCGAACGAACATGGTAGGCCCCTTTGTCAAAGATAAGGTGACTAAGTGTGTTTGCAGTTGTAGCTGCATCTTCTAATCTGTTTCCCTGATCCTCAGGTCTATTTTATTGCCAGTAACTTTGTAGTATAATTTCATATAGGAATTGCAATGTCTCCTTCTTTTCCTTTGTTGCCCAGAATTTCTTTTGTTATATTAGGTCTCTTCTGGTTCCAGATGAATGTTAGGAATGTTTTTTTCTAGGTCTGTGAGGTATACTGATCGCGTTTTAATCAGGATTAGATTGAATCTGTAAAACAATTTTGAGAGTATGGCCATTTTCACAATGTTCGTTCTTCCTATCCTTGAGCAAAGGCTATCCTTCTATTTTCTGATTTTTTAATCTCTTTTCTCACAGTACTATAATTTTCACTGTATAACTCTTTTACTGCCTAAAATTCCTAAGTATTTTATTTTAGGGGGTGTTATTGTGAAAGGTGTAGTTTCTCTAATTTTTCTCTCAGTGCGTTCATTATTTGTGTATAGAAATGCTATTAATTTTTGAGTGTGGGCCAGCCAAATAGTTCAGCAGATTAAAGCACCTGCAGGTAGATGCAGGGGCCAGGGGTTTGATCCCGGCATGCTGAGATAGTGCTGGGATAACAGGCATGTGCCACCATGCCCAGCTTGTTCCTAATGTTAAAGTGAAGGCTTTTAATTTTTTGCCCATTTAGTATGATGCTGGCTGTGGGTTTGCAATAGATATTTTGTTGTTGTTGTTTTATTATTGCTGGCCCAGCCTTCCCTGAGGGTGGGGCTGGCACAGAATGTGGTGCCGGGGATCAAACCATGGTCCCTGCGGTTGCCTAAGCTTTCCTAAGCAGATACTTTAGACTGCTGAACCATCTTATTGGCCAATAGATGGTTTTTATCAGGCTGAAGTAAAGACCATCTATTCTGAATTTCTGTAGAGTTATTATGAATGAATGTTGGACCTTGTCAAAAGCTTTTTCTGAACCTATTGAGGTGATCATGTAACTCTGTCTTGGCTTTATTGATGTAATATATTATAATATAAATATATTATTATATTTATGGATTTGCAGATATTCAACCATCACTGAATTCCTGGGATAAATGCCAGAATGATTATAATCTTGATGGTTTGTTGTATTCTGTTTGCTAGTAGTTTACTGAGGATTTTTGCGTCTATGTTCATTAGGGAGATTGGCCCCTCGTTCTCTTTTTTGGTTGCATCTTTCTCTGATTTTGATATCAGAGTAATGCTTGCCTCCAAAAATGAGTTTGGGAGAATTGCTTCCCTGTTGATTTCATTGAACAGTTTTAGAAGAGTTGGCATTAAACCTTCTCTAAACTTTTTGTAGAATTCAGCTATGAATCCTTCAGGACCTGGGCTTTTCTTTGTTGGCAGGTTTTTTTTATTACATTTTCAATTTTATTGACTGACATATTCAGAATTTTTATATCCCCTTGATTCAGTTTTTGTAAGTCATTTATATCTAGGAATCTATTTTTTTCTGTTTTCCATCTTCTGAAAATAAGGATCTTAGAAATAGTTATTGAAGATCTGCTGAATTTCTGAATTTACCCTTTTCATTCTCTTTTTTTTTTTTTTTTTTTTTTTTTTTTTTTTTTTTTTTTTTTTTTTTTTTTTTTTTTTTTTTTTTTTTTTTTTTTTTTTTTTTTTTTTTTTTTTTTTTTTTTTTTTTTTTTTTTTTTTTTTTT
>PVJA010058284.1:0-10127 GCA_004027025.1 Myocastor coypus
CTCTTCTTCTTCTTCTTCTTCTTCTTCTTCTTCTTCTTCTTCTTCTTCTTCTTCTTCTTCTATCTTTTTGAGATAGTGTCTTGTTTGCAGTTCACACTAGCCTTGAGAACATTTTTTGGAGCCCAGGCTGGTCTCAAACTCCAGTCCTTCTGCCTCAGCCTCACAAGTGCTGGGACTACAGGCAAGGACCACCATGGCCTGGCATGACGAGGTATTTCAAGCCCTAAAAACTTGAAAGCTTCTTCAACCCAAGTGATTTATTCTACAAAACTACCTTTCAAATTCAATGGAGAAATATGACACTGCCATGACAAACAACACAAGAAATTATTACTACCAAACAAGCTCTACAGAATGCTCTGAAAGATACATTAGAAAGAGATAAAAAAAAAAAAAAAAGACCATTAACACATAAACACCAATAGAAAGAAGCTATCAGGTAAAGCAAGCAATTAAACAGAAGAGAAGGGGGACAAACAATGGGAAATCAACATGAGAAAGAAAAGCCAGGGGCAGGGAGATACCTGAGTAGAATAAATGCTTGCTTGGCAAGTGCAAGGTTGTGAGCTAAATTCCTGGTAACACCAAAAACAAAAAACAAACAAACAAACAAACAAACTAATATTTAAGGGCCAACCAAATAGCTCAGCTGATTAAAGCACCTACAAGCAGGTGCAGAGGCCTAGGGTTCAAGTCCCAGGCCTACTGTGCTGGCTCCACCCCCAGGGCATGCTGAGATGGCAAATAAGACTGAGTGTTGTGGCATGAACCTGTAATCCCAGGCCTTGGGAGGTTGTAAACAGGCAGATCACTATGAGTCTGATCTAGTAGAGAGACCCTGAACAACCTGTAGACCCTTCCTTTATGTGTGTGTGTGTATGTATGCCAATACATATCAGCTATAAACATTAACATAAGTGATCTCAACTCAGCAATCAAAACAGACTGGCAGAATGGATCAAGAAGCAAAATCCAACAATACGCTGTATTCAAGAAAAACAACCAAAAGAAATGTACAGACTAAAAGTTAAAGGACAGTAAACAATTCTCCATGCCACAGGAATCCAGAAAAAAAGCAGGAGTAGCTATTCTATATGCAAAAAATGCAAACTTTAAGCCAAAATAATCAAGAGACAAAAAGGCTACTGCATACTTAAGAAAAAACTACAAGAAAAGATACCAAACATTTTTGCACCATACACTGGTTCACCCAATTACATAAAACAATATTAACAGTTAAACAAACAAACACTAACAGAATTGCAGTGGGGAAACTTAATACCTCATCCTCATAGACAGATCAACTACACAAGAAAACCAACAAAGAAAAATTAGAATTAAACCAAGCATATGAACAAATGGACTTGGTAAATATCTACAGTGTGTTCCATCCCAAACTATCATAATAAACATTCTTCTCAGCTGCACATAGGATATTCTTCAAAACAGACCACATGTTAGCCAATCAAACATGTTTAAGCAAATGTAAAGGAATTAAAATTAGCACATGTATACTATTTGACCATAGCACAATGAAACTAGAAATCAGTGCCAAAGAAATCACAAATATTACATTGACACATGGCAATTAAACAATACCCTTCTGAACAACCAATGGGTCACTGAGGAAATTAAAGGTAAAATTAGGCAATATGTACAATTAAATGATAATGTTGATACAACATACTGAAACTTAAGGGACACAGTGAAAGCATCCCTACAAGAGAATTTATAGTGATCAACTTACATATCAGGAAAACAAAAGGAGCTCAAACAACCCAATGTTGAATCTCAGTCTTCTAGAAAAAAAGTAGAACACATCAAACCCAAAACTCTTACAAAGGAGGAAATTATACAAAGTAGAAATGAATGCAATAGAGACTAAGAAGCAAGGAGTCAAAATGTTCTGTGAAAGAATAAATGAAATTTATTTCATTTCATTAGCCAAATTTAACAAAAAGAGGAAAGGAAAATTACAAATTCAAACAATTAGAAATGAAAAGAGTAAAGTCACAACAGATTCCACAGAAATCGAGGAGATCAACAATATCTACTATGAGAAGGGTCGGCCAAACAGCTCAGTGAATTAAAGCACCTGCAAGCAGGTGCAGGTGCGGGAGGCTTGATTCCCAGGCTTGCCATGCAGGCCTCACACTCAGGGTGCACCAAGATGCAGTTGAGACTGGGTGTGGTGATAGTGGTACATGGTGCCTGTAATCCCAGCTCTTGGGAGGCTGTAAACAGGTGGTTCACTATGTGTCCAGTCTATCAGTGAGACCCTGAACACCCTAATAGACAGTTCCTTAAAAAAGAGAAAAAAATGTATTATAAGAACCTATATTGGTATATGCTTTCACTGTGTCCCTTAAGTTTCAGTATGTTGTATCAACATTATCATTTAATTGTACATATTGCCTATGTTTACCTTTAATTTCCTCAGTGAACCATTCAGAAGGGTGTTGCTTAATTGCCATGTGTCAATGTAATATATATATTGGCTCAGTCTGCCTTAGCGGTGGGCTGGTGCAACATGTGGTGCCAGGGGTCGAATTGTGGTCCCTGCGGTTGCCTAAGCTTGCCTAAGCAGGCACTTTAGACCGCTGAGGCATCTTCCTGGCCCATGAGAACATATATTCTAATACGATAAAAAACAGAATGGACATATTCCTAGACACAAATTTCCAAAGCTCCCTGGTTCCACACACACAAAAATAGCTAAGCTAAATCAAGAAAAAATAACCTGATATCAGCAAATGAAATTGACAATAATTAAAAATTGACCAACAAAGAAAATCTCAGGCTCTGATGGATTTACTTTTTAATTCTATAAGATATATAGAGAAGAACTAATGCCATTAGTGCCAAAATTCTTTAAAGAAACCAAAAGATCAGCATGGGAATTTTGACCTGCTCCATTTCAAACCTGGGCCAGTTCACCTCTCCTCAGGCAACCTGGTGGTCCCCTGCTTCCAGGAGGCCATCATACTGATGCTGAACTTAGTGTGGACAGCTGATAGGTATAGGCACTGCAGGCCACAACTCCTGGACTCAAACAATGATCCCAACTCAGCTTCCCATGAATAGCTAGGACTACAGGCATGACACTGGCAAATAAATACATCAAAAAATGTTCCACAGTACTCACTGGTCATTTAAGAAATTCAAATTAAGACAACACTGAGATACCATCTCACCCTAGAAAGAATGGCTATCATAAAGATATCAACTACTTCCACCTGCTTGCCATGACTACAACCTCCCCATCCAGACCCTAGGCCTGGCATGAGCATGGAACCTTCAGCATGCTCCACACACCCATGCCTGGAACCCTTCCCATACAGACTCCAGGCCCAGTGTCTGTGTAGGAACATCTGCCTGCTTGACACACCTACACCTACACCCTCAGAAACCTCCCCATCAAGACACCAGGCACAGCAAGTGTGGTAATTTTGGCCTGTTCACTGGGACTATGGCCTCCCCAGCCAGACCCAAATCCCTGCATGTGTGGAAACTTTCACACACTTGCTGGAACCTCCTCCATCAGACAGGCTCCCTGTGGAACCCTGTAGGAAAACTCTCTGGCCAGAAGCACCCAGCTAACCTAGGAATTGAACATTTTGCCCAAAGGGTACAGTGGGTTGAATTCCACAGGCTTCAGCAGGAAGAAGCTGAGTACAGCAGCCAGACCTAGCCGGGCACAACTGGACAAGTTCAAACATGGTAGATCTGGACCTAGTAAGCTGAGACACATTGCTAGACCCAAATCTATGAGAGTGTCTTCTCTCTTCTTCTGTTGATCTACAGAGGAGGCAATAGCCAACTGGGTGAACTAGTCTGCCTGGAAGACCCCAGGTACATCAAGGAGACCTGACCAGACATAACTTAGGGGAACTAAAGTAGATACAAATTTGCAATTTAATATCTACTTAGCTACACAAACATCACATTGGCTCTTAATGTCTAAAATATAAATGCATTAGTCACAAAGTTTGTTAACTGCTAATTATCACTACCCATTATTAGTGTTCCTAACTATAGTTCTGTAAACACAAAACTATAACTGCCTTAACAATATAATGTTGCTTAGGTAAGAATTTGGTAGGTGCTAAGGGCATAACTGCACCAAAACTCTACACAAAGGTCAGAGGACAGTGCTATATAAACAGATAAGCAAAAGGAGCAAAATTTAATCTCAGGTACCAAGCCCACCCAGAACAAATGCAGGAGACCATAGCATAGAAAAAAATGGGAATCACACACCTGAAATCTTTGAACTAATAGCATCTGAAGTAAAGAAATAAATGCAGAAAGCTATAGAGGAAATCAAATCAGAAATAACCTCTAAAGTAAGGAAAGAAATCTCTGAATTTATAGTGGCTGAAGTAAAGAAGCAATTGCAGAAAGGTAGAGAGGAAATTACATCAGAAACAATCTCTGAAGTAAAAAAGGAAAAGATAAATATAATGAAAGAATTAATAAATGCTTTTAATGAAGACACTGATAAAAAATTAGAGATTTGAATAAACCATGGAATCCTTGAATGAGCAATATAGAAAAGAAATAGATCATATGAAGCAGACTCAAAGAAATACACAGAAACTTATAAGCTTAATCACAAGCTGGCAAAACCATTGAATGAAAGTGAGGATAGAATTTTAGATCTTGAAGACACCATTGCAGCTAGTGAAGAGGTAAGAAATGATCTCTTAAAAACCACAAGGATGCAAGAAAAAATAATTCAGCATCTGCAAGATGATGTAAAGATGAATAACGTGAGACTAACAGGCATCACTGAGAAAGGAGTTAATACAAATTATACAAAAAGAATATGGGCAGAAGTAATAGCAGAAAACTTCCCAAATATGAGGAACTAACCTGGCATTCAGGTAACTGAAGCATACAGAACCTCAAATAACAACAACCCAATTAAAAACACACTCACACATCTAATAGTCAAGATTCCAGAAATCCAGCACAAGAACAATATACTAAAAGCTGCCACAAAAGAAACAGATTACACTTAAAGGAAAATCTAACAGAATAATGGCAGATTTCTCTTCACAAACTATCAAGTCAAGAAGAGCATGGAGCAGAGTACATCAAGTCCTCCATGAAAACAAATTCCAGCCCAGACTGCTATATCCTGCAAAACTCTTTTTCAACTTTGATGGAGAAAGGAAGTACTTCCATGACAAAGAAAAACTAAAGAATTTAATAATAACAAAGCCAACCCCTCACAGTAAAAGATATTCTAGAGAGGGACCAAAATGACCAGAACACCACAAATAAGAATAGAAAGAACCCACTATATAGGGCAAACAATTTAAACACAGGAGAAAAAGGTGTAAACAAGAGCAGGTAAATACTTTGTCAATCATAGTCAATGCATCTCAATTATAGCCATCAATGTAAATGGACTCAATTCACCAATCAAAAGAAATAGACTGGCACAATGGATTATGAAGCAAAATTCAAGAATACGCTGTATACAAGAAATGCACTTAACTCATAAACAAATTCAATGGCTGAAAGTCAAAGGATGGAAAACAATACTCCATGCCCCAGCACCTCAGAAAAAAACAAGGGGAGCAATCCCATTTGCAGATAGTTTCAACTTTAAACCAAGAATGATCAAATGAAAAAAAGGAACCCACTACATACTGGCTAGGGGAACAAATCAAGACAAAGAAATAACACTCATAAATATATACACACCCAAGATTAGAACAACCGGCTATATAAGACAAATTTTAACGGACATGAAAAAACCTACTATCAAATACTACAATATTTTTTTCTTTTCTTTTATATTTGTTTGTTTGTTTATTTATTTTTGTGGTACTAGAGATTGAACAAGCACTTATTCTACTGAGCTATTTCCCTGACCCCACCCAACCACTTCTAAATACACATTTTTTTCTATTACATATGGGACATTTTCTAAAATAGACCACATACTAGTCCATAGATAATGCCCAAGTATATGCAAGAAAACAGAAATTATCTCATGCATATTATCTCACCACAGTGTAATGAAATTGGAAAAGAAACCACAATATATATATATATATATATATATATATATATATATATATATATATATATCTGTGAACTCACTCATTAGGAAAACAGAATGAGAACAAATAAATGCCCTAATACTGCACCTCAAATGTGTAGAAAAGGAAGAGCAAACCATCCACAATACCTAAAGTTGGGAGGAAATTATAAAGATTAGAGCAGAAATTAACACAATTGTGATGAAGAAAATAACACAAAAAATTAACAAATCACAAAGCTGGTTCTTTGAAAGATTAAGTGAAATTGATATGCCCCTACCTAACCTCATCAAAAAGAGAAAAGAAAAAAATCAAATTCAAGTAATAAGGAATGAAAAAGGTGAAATTACCACAGACTCAGGGGAGATTCAGAAGGTCATTCATAGGTACTTTGAGAATCTAACTCTCACAGAATTCAAGACACAGATGAAAAGTACAGATTCCTAGAAAGGTATAATTTATCAAAACTGAAACAACAAGATATAAGAACTCTCAATAACTCAATTAACAGCTAATGAAACACAAAATGTAATTTAAAAAAAACCTACCGACAAAGAAAAGTCCAAGTCCTGATGGATACACTGCTGTATTCGACAAGAAATTTACAGAAGATATGATCCCAATATTTCTCAAAATCTTCAATGAAATTGAAAAGAAAACAAGCTGCTGAAAATGATTCCTAGAGGCAAGTATTGTACTAATACTAAAACCAGAGAAAAATGCAACTAAAAAAAGAGAACTACAAGCCAATCTTTCTCATGAACATAGATGCAAAAATCATCAATAAAATCCCAGCAAATAGAATAAAGGAAAGCATCAAGAAGAGTATGCACCATGACAGGTAAGATTCATCCCAGGGATGCAAGGATAGTTCAACATATACAAACTATAAATAGAATACACTATATCAATAAAGTCAGATCCAAAAACCATATGATGATCTCAATAGATGCAGAAAAGACTTCTGACAAAGTCCAACACTCATTCTTGTTCAGAGTCCTACAGAAAATTAGAATAGATGGTCTCTACCTCAATCTGATAAAAGCCATCTGTTACAATGCAATGGCAAATATGACTCTAAATGGAAGAAAGCTGAAAATTTTTACTCGCAGATCTGGTACAAGACAGGGTGTCTTATAGTTCTGGACTCATTAGCTAGAGCCATTAGATCAGAGAGAGAAATAAAAGGAATAAGAACAGGTAAAGAAGCAGTTAAAATATCATTATTTGCAGATGACATGATACTCTACTAGGCAGACCTAAAAAACTCCACCAAGAACCTACTAGAATTAATACACAAATTCAGTAGCATAGCAGGATACAAAGTCAATACTCAAAAGTCAATAGCATTCCTCTACACAGATAACAAATACATGGAGAGGGAAATTAGAAATACTTTTTACAATAGCACTGCAGAAAATGAAATACTTAGTAATTAACCTAAAGAAGCAAAAGATCTATTCAATGAAAATTACACTACTCTAATAAAAGAGATTATAGAGAGTTTCAGAAAATGGAAAGATACTCCCAGCTCCTGGATAGGAAGAACTAACATTGTGAAGATGGCCATATTCTCAAAATTGCTACACAGATATAATGCAATCCCTATCAAAGTACCACCAACATACCTCACAGACCTAGAGAAATCATTCCTAAAATTTATTTGGAACCAGAAAAGACCTAGAATAGCAAAAGGAAATCCTGGGCAATGAAGACAATGTAGGAGGCATTACCATTGCTGACTTGAAATGATACTACCAAGCTACTATGATAAAAAAAACAGCATGGTATTAGAAAAAAAAAAATAGACCTGAGGATCCGTGGAATAGATTAGAAGATGCAGAAGCTACTACAAACACACTCAGCCTGCTTATCTTCAACAAAGGGGCCAAACATGCTTACTGGAAGAAAAATAGCCTCTTTAACAAATGGTGCTGGATGGGGCCAACAAGATGGTTCAGCAGTCTAAAGCACCTGCTTAGGAAAGCTTAGCAAATCACATGGACCACAATTTGATATCAGAGACCATGATTTGATCCCTAGCACCACATGCTGCACCAGCCCCCACCCCCAGGGCAGGCTCAGCGGGTCATTAAAAAAAATGGTGCTAGAAAATCTGGCTCTCTATATGCTGAAAACTAAAATCTGACCAAGGTCTATCACCATGCACTAAAGTTAAAATAGATTAAAGATCTAAATATTAAAACAGAAACACTAAATCTCATGGAAGAGAAAGTAGGAGGAAATCTTGATGACATCAGGGTAGGCAAACAGTTCATGAACAAAAATCATGGATAAAACTTGAAAGAATCAACAACTGGGACCTGCTCTTGTTGAGAAGTATTTGTATATCAAAAGAATTTACCAACAGAGTGAAAAGACAATCGACAAATTTTGAAAAGATATTAACTAATAAACACTCAAAGGTCTTCTCTTTAGAATTTACAAAGAACTAAAAAAGTTAGGACCCTAATATGTAAAGATCCAATCCAGAAATGGGCATCTGAGATTAACACACACTTCTCAGAGGAAGAAATATTAGAAGCTAACAGATACATGAAAAAATGCTTCACATCAGTAGCCATCTGTGAAGTGCAAAGTAAAACAACTGAGATACCATCTCATCCCAGAAAAAAATGGCTATCATAAAGAAATCAACCAACAATAAATGTTGGAGAGGCTGTCAGGAAAAAGGAACTCTTCTGCACTACTGGTGGGAATGTAGATTGGTGTAATCATTATGGAAATAAGTGTGAAGATTCCTTTAATAACTAGGACTGGAAATCCCATTCAATCCAGCTATCCCCCTACTGAAGAATAACTGAAAACATCATATCATAGTGATATTTGTGCACCAATGTTTATAGCAGCACAATTTTTGATAGCCAAATCTAGGAAACAGCCAAAATGCCCATCAACTGAAGAATGGATGAAAAAGATATGGTGTTTTTAACCAATGGAGTATTATTCAGACCAAAAAATACGAGAAAAAGAAGGGCTACAAGGATAGCCAGTATTTTGGCCCTTGCCCTTCAAGGTCAGTGAGGACTCAGGACATAAGAAAACCTGTATTGTAATAACCTATAACTCAGTGGTGTCCCAAATTTTCTGTTCAAGGAGATTATGGGGCTAGAGAGGAAATGGATCAATGATGTACAGTGTGCCTGAGGAGAGTCACTTAGAGAGAGAACATTCTCTCAGGCTTTCACAGAGAGCAAATTTGTCAAGCAATGGCTGTGACTCACCCAGATGGCTGATACTGACAAAAGATCTACAAGACACTGTACATGGTTTCATGATAAATCCCGATGGAATTTGACTGTCCCTGTCAGATGTAAATGTTAAATGTTTTCTTATATAGGTCTCGCTTTATCTTGGTCTTAACCATCCAGCAGAAAAGTCTAACCACGAGGTAAAAAGAAAGCTATATTAATATGCTGAGCTGTTAAAGGCTCAAGTCAACAGCTTCTGATATTGCCATTTCTGTTGATAACCCACTACTACTGAGGCCTGTTGGACTATATATACAGCTTCTTTCTCTTAGTTCAATGAGAAGAAAGATTTGTAATAGTGTGTAAACAAGATATATCTGCATCTTGTACTCTGAATAACTGCTATAAAGACAATAATATGCAATGCATTAATCACTGTAACCGTCCTACTAACCTGTTTTGAAACTGTCTCATTGTTATTTCTTTCTCATTAAAATTAATAAAATTAAAAAATAAAGATGTTAGCTAATAACAAATGCTGGAGAGGCTATGGAGAAAAAGGAACCCTTGCCCATTGTTGGTGAGAATATAGACTGGTACAATCAACATGGAAATGAATGTGGAGACTACTCAAAAAACTCGAATTAGAAATCTCATTCAACCCAGCTGCTCCCCTTATGGTTGTTTTTCTAAAAAAACTGAAAACACTGTACCACAGAGTTACATGTGCACCCATGTTTAGAGCAGTACAATTTGTCATAGTCAAATCTTGGAAATAACCCAAATGCCCATTGCCTGAGGATCGGTAAAAAAGATGTGTGTGTGTGTGTGTGTGTGTGTGTGTGTGTGTGTGTGTGTG
>PVJA010058285.1:0-10148 GCA_004027025.1 Myocastor coypus
TTTTTTTTGTGGGACCGGGGTTCAAACTCACGACCTTGCACTTGCCCAGCAGGCACTTGTGCCTCGGAGCTATCTCCCCAGCTCCCGCCCCTATTTATTTTTGAGAAAGGTTTCACCATGTAGTTCAGGTTGCCCTTGAACTCACTTTGTAGCCCAGATTGGTATGGAACTCACTGTAGTCCTGCTGCCTTAGCCCCCTAAATGCTGGGACGCCCCCATCCCTCTTGTGAAGCTGCCCAGGGTGGGCTGGAACTTGTAATTTTTCTGCCTCATCCTCCACAGTGCAGGGGTCATAAAATTTATTGTCTGCCTCCCATGCACATACACAGGCACACAGTGCACACTCATGGGCACACGCACACACATGTGCACACACATATACACATCTATGTACACACATGTGTGCACATGTGTGTGCACACATATGCAAACATTCGCTTGCTTGCTCAATAGCATGGCCGTGGGGCTGGGGAGATAGCTCAGTAGAATAAGCACTTGCCTGGCAAGCTCAAGGGCCTGAGTTCAATCCCAGGTGCTGAGAAAGAAAACAAAACAAAACGCCTGACCTTGACCAAGACTCAGTTTTGTGAAACCTCCCTTTGGCTTATAAAATGGAGGTGACAATGGCAGGATCCACTTTTTCACACCCCGGCTCAAGGATACTGCATAACCAGGTATGGTGGCCATGGCTATAATTCCAGCTACTCAGGAGGCCGAGGCAGAAGAATCACAAATTCAATCCCAGCCTGGGCACTTTAGTGAGACCCAGTCTCAGAATAAACTAAAAAAGAGAAAAGGGCTGGGGCGGAGCTCAGCGGCGCAGCACTTGCTCAAGCCCCCGGGCTTCATCTCCAGCGCCGGAAGGAAAAGTAAAACCGCTTATCCCAGGCCAGTGAGGTAGCGCAGGGGCACAAGGGCCTGTCTGGCAAGTGCAAGGTCCTGACTTCGATTCCCTGTTCGCAAAATACATACATACATACATACATACATACATATAAAGTGCCTGCTTAGGCAAGCTTAGGCAATTGCAGGGGCCGCGGTTTGATCCCCGGCACCACAAGTTGCGCCAGCCCTCCCCCCCCATGGCAGGCTGAGCCGGCCATAAATAAATAAATAAATAAATAAATAAATAAAGTTTAACACCACATCTCATGTAGTTCAAAGACACTTAAAAAAAAAAAAAAACGCTTATCCCTAGCACAGACGGAGCACTCCACTAGGTAATCGACGATCTTGCATACAGTCAGTGCTCCATTAGAGACCAAAACCGTCCCAGATGACCAGCCGGGCGCAGCTCACCTCTGGCAGCTGCTCCAGCGCGCGCTCCAACAGCTTCGCGCACGGCTCCAAGTGGCTCAGCCTGCGCTGCAGCCTCTCGCGCTCCAGCCGCAGGTCCTCGAGCTGGGCGCGCAGCCGCTGCGCCTCGGCCTCGCGCCGGCTCGCGCGTTCCCGTTCCTCCGCAGCCCTCTGCAGCGCGCGGCCGCGCCGCGCCTTGGCATCCTGGAGACCCGGACGCGCGTGACGTGCCTGGGCACTCGGGGCCCGCGGAGCCCTGCACCCTTAAGCCCTGACACGCAGGCCTCACGCAGAATCTCAGATTTTGGGCTGAGACTGGGCGCTCCTGCCAACCCCTCTAAAAGTCCAAACCCGCAGCCTGTGGCCACTGTCAGGCCCCAAGTCCCGTTCCTAGGTCCCTCTCCGTGGTCTCCATCACCTGGAGAAACTTGTCGAGGCGGCCTAAGGACCTCTTCAGCTCCTGCTCTTTCTGCTCCAGCTGCGTCCAGCGGTGCCCTAGGGCCGCCATGGTAGTGTTGAACTCCTGCGTGCAAGGAGCCATACGTCTATGCTTGCTTGAGTCAGGGCTGGAGTCAGCCGAGGCTTTCAAGGTTTAGTTGCCCTGAATCCCTCCTGTCCACTACACCGGATCCTGCGGTTACCGTGCTGCCCAAATGCATCCAAGTCTCCCACCACCTGGGGAGAAAGCCGCAAAGCCTGCCTGCTGGAGACGGAGCCCAGCTTTTCAGGCTGAGCTCTATCACCGGCCTTTTCATTTAAAAAAAATTTGAGATTGGATCTCGCTAAATCACTACATTGAGGAGGCTGGACTCGAACTTGCAATCCTGTCATCTCAGCCTCCCTGAGTGTGGGGATTACAGGCATGCGTTTAATGACCTGGCTTCCTCCAGCCTCTTCCCACCCTCTCTCCCCCCACGCACTTAGCCCCTGCCCCACCAGGCTTTAGCCCTTGCCTTCCAGCACCCGTCTACAATGGCGCCTCTGCTTGCCTCTTCCTCCTCACCCCAGCCTCCTTTGCTGGACAGGCCAGTTTATTCTCCTACAGTCTCTTAAGACCTCACTTCCTCCAGGAAGTCCCCCTAGACCACTGGGCTCCCACAGCTCCTGCTGGGCAACAGCAGTCACCACCTGGGCGCTCATCTGTTTCCTTCTCTAGACTGGGAGCCCCATGTGGGCAGGGACTATGGTGAGACCCGAGTGCTCAGCACATAGTAGGTGCTCAATGAACGCAGCATTATTTGTACCAATGGCTAGTCTCACTTGAGCCCCACGGGACAGAGCTGGGGGGCGGGGCTCACTTCCTTCTGGGCCTGCAGGCCCCGGTCTGCATCCTCCAGCTCCTGCCTCTTTTCCAGGAGCCGCAGCACAAGTGGGACGTGGTCTACACTCTGCTCCTGCATCTTCCTGGAGAGGTCAAGAAGGAGGCAGAGGTCAAGGATATAGGACTCAGGGCTCCCTGCTAGTACCTGGAAGACCCCATAGCCACTGGCAGCTGGAGGATCCTTCACCCTCCAACCAGTGTGACACCTAAAGGTGCCATTCCAGGCACTGGGATGCAGTTGAAAAGGAGGCAGCAAAAATCCCTGCCCCACAGGAGCTGCCACTCTGCTGACAAATAATAATACAGGTTTAGAAACCTTGGCACACGCCAGTAATCCCACCGTGCAGGAGGCTGAGGCAGGTGGGTTGCTGAGAGTTTGAGGCCCAGCCTGGACTACACAGGGAGACCTTGTCTGAAAAACGCAAAATAAAAATGATGATAATAATAACGATGATGATGATGATGAGACATAAAGCCAGGGCATGGTGGGTGCTAAAGTGAAAATTTAAGCGGACTAAAAGAGCCAAGAAGTCTCTGAGGTGACACTGCAGAGAAGACGCCAAGCCGTGTGGTTGTGCACAGGGAACAGAGCCTGGGCGAAGGGGCCAGCCAAGGGCAAGGCCAGGGGTCTGCACAGGGAGGGAGGGAAGAAGGAAGGGAACGGTGGTGCTGGGGGCAGAAGGGTGTCGGGTTCAGGCTGGGGAGGGGGGCTTTGTCCTTGACCCTGAGGGAGGCTGGAGCCAAGGGCGCTCCTGAGCAGAGGAGAATCCCCTGGCTGAGATCATGGGCTTCGGATCAGGGCCGGATCAGCCGGGAGGGCAAGGCTGTGGCGAAGCTGGTAGGCAGAGGGACACCCGCTCCCTGGGGCTAACAGAGCGCCTGACCCCTGCCCACCCCCTCGCTCCCCTCCCCCACCCCGGAGGGGAGAGGCCAGGGGTCCGGCGCTCCAGGGACGCAGGGGAGTGGAAGGGAGGGGTGCTGGGGTGTTTCCTGTGTGAGGCCTCGCAGCTCTCGGAGGGGGACCCCGCCGCCGACGCGCAGATCTGATCCCGAACAGGACTCGGGGTCTCTTATGGTGGGGGCCTCTCGCGATTATCTGCATCTGGCTCAAGGGCTCCATCCCTGCTGGGTTCCAGCGGGGTGGGGACACGGCGACTTGGCCATCTGAGCAGTCCATCTGCCGCAGCAGCCCTAAGACCTTGTGGGAGTCGCTGCTTCCCTGAGAACCTGTTTCCTCCTCCCTCCCTCTGAGCTGCGTGAGGCAGGGAGAAGATAGAAGCCATCTCACTGGCTCCCGCCCCTTTCCTGCTTTCCTGCCCCACTTACGGCCCTTTCTCCTGACAGGCCAGTCGGAAATATTCTTCCCAAGGCATCGCCATGGCCTCTGCAGTTGCCCCGGGCTGCAGCAGCTTTGCAAAAGCGAGGAGGCCCTGGGGGAGGGGGGTGTTCCCGGATACAGCCACTGCCCAGCTCGGACTCCTAGAAGGCAGTGGCCTAGCAGCCCCGGTTGCCTGGACAACCAACGACACAACATTCCCACGGGGAGGGGATCCACCCTTTGAGGAGGAGAGAGGGATTGCCAGATGGGTGTGGCTAACGCGCTGTAAATCTGAGTGGTAGAGAGGGCACGGGCCCTGGCCAGAGAGTTGCTTCTCTTGGTGCCCTCGCGGGGCCAAGTCTGCCTTGCGAGGTGTGGGTATGCATGCGTGCGCGTGCGCGTGTGTGTCGGGGCTCGATAATGTGTCTGTCTGCTCAGCCTCTCAAAAGGTTATCACTTAGGGCTGTGATGTAGCTCAAGGTAGAGCGCTTGCCTAGCATATACAAGGTCCTGGGTTCAAGGCCCAGCCCTGAAAAGAGAAGGGAGGAGGGAAGCGAAGGAGAATGGGGGGAGGAGAAGGGAGGGGGAGGAGAGCAGAGGGGAGGAGAGGGGAAGGGAGGGGAGGAGAGGGGAAGGAAGGAGAGAAAAGGCAAGAAAAAAAAAAAAAAAAAAAAAGAACAGTCCTTATCAGGCACCTGCTGTCTGCAGGCTGTGGGCTTGGGCTGTCATTCACCACGGAGAAAGGTACCGAGGACCTTTGCGTCCCCGATGTTGGTCTGAGGGGCCGCCCTGGCCGCTCCACAGAGCACCCCCAGCCCCCAATCCCCGCCTTGGCTTGGAAAAGAATGACCGTCAGTGCCCCCTGGTGGCAACTGGCTTGGCAGACACTAGTGGTCAGGACCTGGGGAGGGGGTGGTGGAAGGTAGAGACCACAGATCCCGCTGTTAGTGTGGGTCAGACGGGCGACGCCATGCATTCTGCGTTTAGCATCAAATTTAATGCAAGATAGCCCTGCAGGGTTGCTGGGGAAAAGCACCCAGCTCGGTAATAAAAATACCCATGGGTCCTCCAGAGGAGCAAACAAACAGTAACATCTGGTCGTCTTTGCTTCAGATGGTTTTTAATTTTTCCATTTTAAATAATTTATTTTTCCATTCAGAGAAATACATTTCTTATTATAGACTAAGGTTATATTAAAAATCTAGTTACTTCCTGGTGTGGTGGCATGCGCCTGTAATTGCAGTATTTGGGAGGCTGAGGCAGGAGGATCAGTGAGAGTTTGAGACCAGACTGGGCTACAAAAGTGAGCTCGAGGCCAGCCTGAACTGCATAATGAGACCCTGTCTCAAAAAGACAAAGAAAAAAAAATCTAGTTACTTAATGCCTACATCATTTGAAACAACTAATAATTTGTTAGAGGAGAGATATAGATGCAGATATAGATACAATTTATTTGGTTAGGTTTTTAAAAAATTGAAACAATTTTTTTTTTTACTTGTTACAGGGGCTCGCTATGCAGTTCCAACTCATAGTGATCCTCCTGTCTCAGTCTCCCCAGTGCTGGGGTTACAGGTATGCGCCACCACATCTGGTCTCAGTGGCTAGTGCGGGCTGCGGTGCGCTTGAAAGGCAGGTGCTTAGACCACTGAGTTGTTTCCCCAGCTCCCTCCCCCTCTTTTTTAGGCAAGGTTTCACAGTGTAGTTCAGGCTGGCTTTGAGCTCACTTTGCAGACCAGGCTGGTCTTGAACTCACAGCAATCCTCCTGCCTCAGCCTCCCAAGTGCTGAGATTACAAGTATGGGCCACCACACCCTGAGGGCTAGGATCACAGACATGTGCCCCACACCAGTTTCTAGGAGATATATTATTGTATTTGGGTTGTTACAGGGTCTCACTATGCAGCTCAGACTCATAGTGATTCTCTTAGTTTTCAGCCTCCCTGGGCTTCGAACTCACAACCTTGCACTTGCCAGGCAGGCATGTGTGCCACAGAGCTATCTCCCCAGCCCTATGGTGCTGGGATTATAGGCATATGCCACTATGCCTGGACTCTATGGCCGGCTCAGCCCACACTGGGGTGGGAGGGCAGGGCTGATGCAGCATGTGGTGCCCTGGATCACACTGAGGTCCTTGTGCTTGCCTAAAGTTGCCTAAGCAGGTGTTTTAGTCTGCTGAGCTATCTTGCTGGCCCCTAGAAGATATTCTCTTTTTTTTTTTTTTTTTTTTTTTGTCCAGCATCGGGGATTGAACTCAGGACCTTGCATTTGCCAAGCAGATATTTTCTTAAAATAACTAAAATAATGTGCATTTTACCTTTTCATTGCTTGTAATTTTAAAACCGAAGATACAGCTTACATTTAAAAGAAGTCATGTGTCCACATGTGGCGCTATAGTTGTGGCACGTGTGTGGAATTGCGTGCTTGTCCCCACAATCAGGAGAGACAATATTTCCATCGCCCCTGTAGGTCCTGTGCCCGTTTGTAATGACGTCGACCCTCGTGGCCAGCCGTGCTTCCCGCAGCAAGCCTGCTTTCCATCTGCCATGGTTTTGCCTTTTCTAGAAGCGACTGGGCAGGACCACAGCCTTGGCCGCCCAGGGAGCCGGCCCTCCTTCCTCCAGCAGCCTCTGCCAGCGGCTTGCCAAGTTGCTGCCAGGCTCTGTGGATCTGCAGTGCATTCTTTTTCATGGCCGAGTAGTATTTGCAATATGGATACCGTGTCCAACAGTTTATTGACTCATTCCCCACATGAAGGGCAGCCGGTTCATTTCCAGTTCTTGGCAAAAGCAAACACAACTTGCATCCGCATCCAGGTTTTGTGAGAACATAAATTTCCATGTCACTTGTGTAAATATTCAGGAGTAGGACGGCTGGGTCATGTGATAAGTGTATATTTAACTGTACCAAAGACCTGCAAAACGTTTTTCAAAGCAGCTGTGTCCCATCCCTTTTTGGTAGTAGTGGGGATCAAACCCAGGGCACACTGAGCTACATTGCCAGCTCTGCTGATTTGATTTTGAGACAGGATTTAGTAAAGTTGCCCAGCCTCACCCTCCCAAGCACCTGACATTACAGGTTACTCTTTTTTTTTTCTTTTTGAGACAGGGTCTCGCTATGCAGGTCAGGCTGGCCTTGAGCTCACTTTTGTAGCCCAGGCTGGTCTCAAACTTGTACTGATCCTCCTGCCTCAGCCTCCCACGTGCTGGGATTATTACAGGGGTGCACCACCATGCCTGGTTTACTCTGTGGTTTTTAGAACTGCAGTTCCACGTGCTGATTAAGGAATGACACGGAGAGATCCTGCCTATTTTCCACCCAGTTCCCCCAGTGGTAGCATCTGCACTATTAGAATGTAGGCACGGATCCCAGTCCCTGGCCCTGGTCTGGTTTCAGCAGCTTCACCCGTGTTCTTTTGCAGGTACGTAAGAGTATTTGGGCCTATGCCACTTCATCCTGGGTAGACTCGTGTGGCAACGGTAGTCAAGACTGAGCATGTTTTATGTTCAGAACACTTTTGGCTATGATCTGTCAAAGGGCAGCTTAGAGCAATTCCATTTAAGGGTCTTTTGGGGGAGTGAGACGCTGGACACTGAATGCAGCGCTTCTTGGGGCGTGGGGGTGTATATCTGCAGGCCCTCCTACTTTAGGGAGGCTGAGGCAGAGGATCACTGCCATCCGGAAGTTTGAGACCAGTCTGGGCAGCAGGGCAAGGCCCTGGGTGTGAGTTGCTTTCCCACCTCTGGGATAAAATATGCAACAGAAAACTTAAAGGAGGAGAGGTTGGTTGAGTTCAGTCTGAAGCACCTCATGGAAGATGACTGCTCGCACCCTATGACAGCCAGGAAACAGGGACGGAGAAGGAGGAGCTGGGAAGGGACAGACTCTCGCAGGTGGTGGCCATAGCACCGGGAGCTGTCCCTGTGACAAACCCCACTTCTGGGCCCAGGGCCTGAAGAAAGTGGAAAGGGACGACCAAGAGAAGCTGATTTAAAAAGAGGGAAGCTGATTGGTCCTTTCCTTGCAAGGCAGAGAGAATGATGGGACAATCATGGCTGAGTCCATACATGCGCTCTTAGGTTGGTCCTCTGTGTAAGGCTTCAGGTGGAGTGGAAGTCTTCATGGTGGCCCTTGAAGCAGGCCTGCCTGGGAAATTCACCTGTTATCCTAATCCTGATTAGGATTAGGGGAAGTCGGGAAAACAGCTTAATTTCAGCTTTAACAGGAATGATTCCCTTTTGATTTTTAGCTTAGTTCAAAGCAATGACTTCCTGTGATTTTTACTTGGTATCTTCTATATACATCCCTACCTCCCACCTTTCCCCTTCCTGATCTCTAGCAGCCATTCATGTAGTCCCCATCTGGATAGTATTCTTCTGTGAAGAGTCTCCTACAATGCTGAGTGTGGTGGTGCACACCTGCAATCCTAGCATTTGGGAGGCTGAAGCAGGAGGATCTCTGGGTTTGAGAATAGCCTGGGCTACATCAGCCTGAACTATAGTGAGATCCTATCTAAAAAAAAAAGTGTTCAGAAGAGCGTTTTATTATATAAAAGTTAGGGTTTCCTCACCTTGACCCCAAGGCAGTGTACATAATGTATTTTGAATACAAGTACATTACTTGGTTAAATGATTAGTCTTGGATAAAAGGACTTTGTAGAAAATTTACAACATCTAAAAAAATCTTAAATTGTTATCTCCTCTTTCTTCTTCATGAATTCTTTTTTTTAAAATTTTATTTATTTAGGGGCCCGGTGGGATGGCTCAGTGGTCTAAAGCGCCTACTTGGGAAAAGCCTGGGCAGCTTCAGGAACCGCAGTTCCATCCCCGGCACCACAGGCTGCGCCAGCACTGCCCTCGGGGCAGGCTGAGTCGGCCACAGAAATAAATAAACAAACAAAAGTTCTGAAACAAGAAAAATAAAATAAAATAAAATAAAACAAAATAAAATAAACTTTATTTATTTATTTATGTCTGGCTCAGCCTGCCCTGAGGGTGTGGTGTGGTGCTGGGGATCAAACTGTGGCTCCTGCAGTAAGCTTGCCTAAGCAGGTGCTTTAGGATGCTGAGCTATCTTGCCAGCACTTTCTTCATGAAATCTTTTTTTTTTCTTGTTTCAGAACTTTTGTTTCTTTCTCTATTTATTTTTATGGCCAGCTCAGCCTGCCCTGAGAACAGGGCTGGTGCAGCATGTGGTACCAGGCATTGAACTGCGGTCCCTGCAGCCACCTAAGCTTTCCTAAGCAGGAGCTTTAGATCACTGAGCTATCCTGCCAGGCTCCTCTTCATGAAATCTTAAAGGATTATATTGTACTGCTATTATCTATTCTAGTGTTCCAGAAAATAGCTTCTTGCTTGCTTTTATTTATTCATTCACTCATTCTTTCTTCCTTCCTTTTTTTTTTTTTTTTTTTTGAGTCAGGTCTTTCCTGTTGTTATGGTTTATGTCTAGTTGTCCCCGCAAAGCCTCATGCAGTCATTGGGCGGGGACTTTTATAGATTGAGACTTGACTCATGAGTCCCTGGGATTATGTGATTTACTACTAGTCTAGAGTTTGAGACTTGATCCATGATCCCTGGGATTGTATGTCTTGAGTACTTCTGGGATTATGTGTGCAGCCTAAGGGTGGATAAGGCTGAGGTGGAGAACCTGAATGTAATATAAAGAGAGACAGAGAGACAGACCAGAGCTGTTGCTCTCTGCTCCCCTGGTTGTTCCACTGCCTCTGTCACAGCTGTTGCTGTTTCTGCCGCCATGAACAGATGTTCTCTCTGATGTTCCACTCAGCCTTGGGCCAGCCAAATATAGACTGAAAGCTCCAGTAACTGTGAGCTAATAAGCCTTTCTTCCTTCATTTTGGGTGTCAGGTATTTGTCCCAGCAACTAGTAGAAAGTAACTGAGACACCTGTGCAGTCCAGGTTGACCGCACACTCAGCAATCCTCTTGCCTCAGCCTTCCAGGTGTTGGGATACAGGCATGTGCCACCATTCCCTACATTTTTGGTATAATGTTTGACTAACATCATTGACAGTAACTAGACTCCCATGTCTGTAAAACTGCTTTAAAGAAGAAAGTTATGCTTTTTTTTTTTTTTTAATTCAGTTTGAGAGCCGTGTGGTAAGATAGCTCCGTGTGTGGCACAAGTGCCTGTCTGGCAAGTGCACCACTGCCAGTTCAAACCCCAGTCCTGAAAAAAAAAAAAAAAAAAAAAAAAAA
>PVJA010058286.1:0-10146 GCA_004027025.1 Myocastor coypus
TGGGGTTCAAACTCACGACCTTGCACTTGCCCAGCAGGCACTTGTGCCTCGGAGCCATCTCCCCAGCTCCCTTCTTTCTTTAAAAACAAAACAAAACAAACAAAAAACTTTAGCCTTAAATGTTATTGTTTATTTTAAACTTTATTTATTTATGTTATTGCCAGCTCAGCCTGCCCTGGGGGTGGGACTGGCGCAGCATGTGGTACTGGGGATGGAACCTTGGTTCCTGCAGTTGCCTAAGCAGGAACTTTATTTATTTATTTATTTATTTTTTTCTAAGCAGGAACTTTAGACTACACTACTGAGCTATCTCGCCAGCTCAAAAGTATGAGGAAGGTTTTGTTATTTTATTATTATTATTATTTATTTTTTATTGCGGTACTGGGTATTAAATTCAGCACCTTGTGCTTGCCAGGCAAACATTTATTCTACTGAGCTACCTCCCAACCCTCTTTTTTTTAAAGAATTTTTAAAAATATTTATTTATTTATTTATTTATTTATTTATTTCTTGTTTCAGAACCTTTATTTGTTTATTCACTCATTTTTATGGCCGGCTTAGCCTGCCCCGAGGGCAGGGCTGGCGCAGCATGTGGTGCTGGGGATCGAACCGCAGTCCCTGAAGCCGCCCAAGCTTTCCCAAGCAGGTGCTTTAGACCACTGAGCCATCCCGCCAGGCCCTTTTTTTTCCTTTTTAATTTTTAAAAATCTATTTATTTGGTACTGGCTCTAAGTCTCAGTCTCCCCAGCACTGGGGTTATAGCTGTGCACCACCATGCTGTTTCAGTAGCCAGCCAGGCATATCTTGGATTCTAGTACTGGCACAGCATGTAATACCAGGGATCAAACCTAGGTCCTTGAGCTTGCCAGGCAGGCATTTAGACCACTGAGTTATCTCCCCAGCCCTTAAAAAAAATAAAATAAATAAAATATTTATTTATTTATTTATTTATTTATTTATTTGGTACAGGATCCCCTGTGCAGCTCTGACTCTTAGTGATCCTCCTGTGTCAGCCTCCCCAGTGCTGGGATTATAGGTGTGTGCCATTGTGCCCAATTTCAGTTGTCAGCTTGACACCAGTCCGGACAGAATGTGGCACCAGGAATCAAACATGGGTACTATTAATTGAAGCCAGGCATGGAGGCACATCCCTGTAATCACAGTATTCTGGGAGGTAGAAGCAGGAGGATCATTTAAGTCCACTTTGAGCAGTTAGGAATTTAGGGAGACTGACCCAAATTTTAAAAAACGGTTAGGGATGCAACTCATTATAGAGGCCCTTGCTTCAATCCCCAGTACCATGAAGAAGATACATATATATATGCATATATACATTCATAGAGCCAGCCACAGTGGCATGTTCCTGTAATCTCAGTACTCTGAAGGCTGAGGCAGGAACATCACTGTTCCAGTCCAGCTTAGAATACATACTGAGACCCCCAAAAAGTCCTACAAAAAAAGAATAAAAATCACTAATTGAGCCAGATACTTTTCTCTAGTATGACAAGCTCAAAATTGTGTATTAATATGTTCACACTTAAAAAGGATTATACTTGCACTTTTTTAAATAAAATAATCTTATGGGCCTGGCAGGATGGATCAGTGGTCTAAAGCGCCTGCTTAAGAAAGCTTAGGCGGCTGCAGGGACCGCGGTTCGATCCCCGGCACCACATGCTGCGCCAGCCCCGCCCTCAGGGCAGGCTGAGCTGGCCATAAAAATAAACAAACAAACAAACAAATAAATTAATAAAATAATCTTAGGGCCAGGAATATAGCTCAGCTGGCGCAGTGTCTGCCTGGCAAGTGTAAGGTCATGAGTTCGATTCCAGGTACCACAAAATGAAAAATAAAAGAGAAGAAAAAAAAAAATTTTTATTTGGAACCTGTTACTAAAGTCTCACCTATATAGTATTACAGGTTTTTCTTTCATTCAATAGCCCTGATGTGTAGTCTTTTAATTAATTAATTAAATTTTGGTGGTATCAGGGTTTGAACTCAAGACCTTGGGCTTTCCAGGCCAGCACTTATTCCACTTAGCTATCCCCCACACCATGTATAGTCTTCATAGCTCACAACAGAGGAAAAATTGGAGACCTCCATCCGGTTTCAGACCTGACCCCAGCCACCAAACTGAGGTGGCAAAGCAGCAACCCCCAGGGCCCAGCAGCTTAGGGAGTGGGTGTGTTCTAGCACACAAGCCACATCATTTCAAAACACACCAACACCTCGTTTTGACACGAGCTGTTTCCCTCTTTCTTTGCCTCATGAGGGATTTCTGAGAAATGACAGCGTCACTTCCCATCAGCCTCAGTCTGCAGTTGTTTTGTTGTTAGTGATGAGAGGGGAAGGGGGAGGAATGTACCACTTGACTGCAGGGTGTGAAGGTGAGCACGGAAGAAGCCGGCCCGCACTCTCACCTTACCTTATGCTCAGGCTTGAAAGGAAATGAACGAAATGTGCTCCCTTCAGGAAATTTCAGGAACAAAGCAGGGAAATCCAAAGCAGCTGCACCCTTGCTGTCTCCCTCCTCCCCACAGAGACTGAGGCCTGTGAGGGTGGGAGCCAGGCCAGCCGACTTGGTCAGTGAAAGCCCTCCCCTGCTCCTCCCTGTTTCATATCCAGTTCACTACGAAACACTATTGAATGGCGGGCAAAAAGTCAAAGCTTGTTTCTCCCACTAGACAAGAAAATTGACTTTTTTTCCCGCACAGAACTGAAAGTATTTTTTAAAGCAAAGGGCAAAACCAGGGATAGTGGCCTGAATTTGTCCCCTGTCTATTCAGGCCAAAGCAGGAGGATCACTTCAACCTTAGAGTTGAAGACCAGCCTGAACTCTAGTGAGACTTTGCCTTGAAAGAATAAATAATACAAGCCAGGTGTGGTGGTGCATGCCTATAATCCTAGCATTCTGGAGGCTGAGGCAGGAAGATTGTTGGGAGTTTGAGAACAGTCTGGGCTACATATTGAGCTCAAGGTCAGCCTGAACTGCACAATGAGACCCTGTCTCAAAAAGATCAAAAAAGCAAAACAAAATCCTGCCACTCAACAACAACCTACTGTTACTACTCCTACTTCTCATATAATCAAGTATAGTGACACACATCGTAATACCACCACTTAGGAGGTTGAGGCAGGAGGATCCTGAATTCCAGGCCAACCTGAGCTACCAGTGAGTCTGAGGCCAATCTGTAGTACCAAGAGAAACCCCTTCTCAGACACCACCATCACACACATATCCTGGCATGAAAGAAGTGGGGGAATTGAACACAATTTCTCCTGAATCGCAAGAACCCCTTGTAGTAGGGTCCTTATACCTATTGATCACTTTGGCCCCCTTGAATGTAGTCTGCCTTATCTTTTAAAAACTGCTAAATAAAGTGGAACACTCTTAGGCAAGCAAGACTTTTCCCTCTACTGGTTCCTCCACCCCTCTGCCACACACCTTGTCTGGCTGACTTGGGTAAACAGCCATGTGACCACCCCGTGGGGGCAGTGAAGTTCTGAATGGAATGCAGCCTCTGCCGGTCCTGGGGCTGAGCTGAGGCTCTGGCGTGGCTGTGGATTTATACTGGCAAAGAAGCCAAACAATGAGCTCATGGACAAGAATGCAGCGTGTGGGGAAGTCTGCGCCAGAGCAAACTGGTTTTTGAATCAGATGGGAATAGCTGCAATCCAGTCTCCCACGGGAACAGGCCTAGGAGGAGCCACCATTCAGCTTTTGGGGTGCAGTTGATTACCTTTCTAGGTTGTCCTTTAAACTCTGCTCTGCAAAATCACGGCTCGCTGTATTCTGACCTGTGTGCTTTCCCTAGCCAGGCAGTGTCAAGTGCCCTATCTGAGGTCACACATGAGGGAACTGAATCCAAAACAGGTCTTCACTGCCAACCCTGTGGTCTATGGTCCTGAGACCGTGTGGTTAGGGTCTGCACTTTCCGCATTTATCAGCAGAGCCTTCCTTTCGAAATAAACAATCTATCCAGGATTTTTCTTGTTTTGTTTTGTTTGACTGGGAATTGAACTCAGGGCTCTCCCACTGAGCTATATCCTGTAGCCCTTTATAAAACATCTTGAGATATGGTCCTTCTAAATCCTTTGGTTGTCCAGGCTAGGCTGGAAATTGTGATTCTCCTGACTCAGCCTCCTAGGATTCCAGATGCAAGCCAAAATTTCAGTTTTTTGGGTTTTTTTTTTCTGCCTAGGTTTATTTGTACAAAGAGCACAGGAGGACAGCAATCCCCTACAGATGGCACACCAGGGATTACACCAGTCCTTCTGTTTTTACATCAGCAGATAGAGAGGCTTTTACCGTGGAGCCTTCACAGGGGCCTGGGCACCTTTGGGAGTCTGGGTTGGAGCAGAAGCTGGAGCCTGGGCCTTGGCTGGAATAGCTGGAGCCTGGTCCTTAACTGCAGCCTGGGCCTTTGGCCAGAAAGGCCTGTGACCCTTGGCAATGCAGGCTCAGATACGATTCCCAAGCTTGGGGTGAGCAATATAAGCAAGTTGAGCAAGCCTATGGCCTACTCCCTTTGGGATTATTTTGGGCTTGACCAGGTGATAGCCTCAGCGCTTGAGCTCATGGCCTTGGCATTGTTTGCTTGCATTTTTTTTTTTTTTTTTAAAGAATTTTTTGGGGCTGGGGAGATAGCTCTGAGGCACAAGTGCCTGCTGGGCAAGTGCAAGGTCGTGAGTTCAAACCCTGGTCCCACAAAAAAAAAAAAAAAAAAAAGAATTTTATTTTATTTTTTTTCTTGTTTCAGAACTTTTGTTTGTTTATTTTTATGGCCAGCTCAGCCTGCCCTGAGGGCAGGGCTGGCACAGCATGTGGTGCCAGGGATCGAACCGCAGTCCCTGCAGCCGCCTGAGCTTTCCTCAGCAGGTGCTTTAGACCACTGGGCCATCCTGCCAGGCCCCAAAAGTATTTGGAACAGGGTCTCAATACACAGCTGAGACACTTCATGATGATCTTGTTAGCATCCACACCAGCATTAGGATTACAGGCATGTGCCCCCATGCTTGGTCTCAGTGGATAGCTCAACATGCTTGGGAGTTGGTGCTTGCATCTTTTTGAAGCCCTTCTTGTTTCTTGGTAAAACACATGTTCCTAGGGAACTTGGAGTCTACTCTATTCAGAGATTCGTATCTTTGTGACCGAGGTTTCTTGATGCCATTTCTGTGCCAATTTCGGGACTGGTTGTACATGGTGTGGTTCTTGGACTTGGCCATAACTGCCCTGTAAATTGTGGCTGCCAATCTCCTGGAACCAGCCAATTTCAGCTTTTACTAAGGTTTTTTTTTTGGTACCAGGAATCAAACTCATGACCCTGTGCTTGCCAGGCAGGCACTGTGCTGCTGAGCTATATCTCCAACCCTCACTAAGTTTTGTCATTTATACCCAATTCAGCTTTTTTCTTTTGTATTTTAGTACAGAGTCTACAGGGTCTCACTACATAGATCCAACTCATAGCGATTCTCCTGTGTTCAGCCTCCCAAAACCTAGGATTACAGGCGCATGCCACCACACCCAGACTCAATCAGTTTCAGCTTGCCCTGGCTACTGCACTCTGCCTAAGAAGGAGCTTTAATCCACTGAACTATTTGGGTAGCCCTTCAAATTTCTATTTAGACCAGGAAATTTTTTTTTTCTCTCTCCCAGTATTTTTTTTCTTTAATGTAGGTGTGGAGGACTGCCTGAGCAGCTCTCCTTGAAAGAAAAGGGACTGTCTCCATTTTGACTGAGCCTGACCCTATTCCCTTGCATTGAAATGTACAGAGCTGGCTATTCCCTTGTATTGAAATGTACAGAGCTGGGCCTGGTGGGATGGCTCAGTGGTCTAAAGCACCTGCATGGGAAGGCTTGGGCGGCTTCAGGGACTGCGGTTCGATCCCTGGCACCACATGCTGCGCCAGCCCTGCCCTTGGGGTGGGCTGAGCCGGCCATGAAAATAGATGAATAAACAAAGGTTCTGAAACAAGAAAAAAATAAATAAATAAAATTAAAAAAAAAAAAAAAGAAATGTACAGAGCTGCAATTGGCCTTAAGCAGTGTGTATTGGTCTAGCCGAGGTGCTGGTGATAATTTTTAAAGATGGCACACGTGTTTCCCTGATAACAGGACGAAGAGCCAATGCTCCATGGCGTCAGCTGGGATTGAGCCTCGAGATAGAGGCTATGACTTCCTGGGGCTTGAAAAGATTACACATCAGAGCTGAAGTGCCAGACCTTCAAAATATTACATATCATAATAGCAGAATGCAAATTACTTCTTTTACATATCTCTAAATATGGCGGAGGTGAATGCAGGCCTCCTACCTAGCCCAGCTCATAGTGCTCACCTTCTTCCCACAATCCCCTTCAATGCCTACCACCTTCCCACAACTCCCTTCATTGATGACCTTCTTCCCACAATTCCCTTTCGCAAGCCACTCCCCCTTCTCCAATGAATAAAACCTGAGTGCAGCCCTGGGTTGCTCTCTTGGTTTCGGAACCTAGGGCCCAATGTGTCTTAGTGTCTTTGTTATCACCATGGGTTATGCTGGGAGTGGTAGATTGGAATTAACTTGGTGGAATTCCAGTAACGTGGTTTTAGGATTGTAAGTTTAGACTTAGGCCAAGAAGAGAACCAGGAAGGGACTCTGACAGTAAGAATTACAATGGGGGAAGCCAGGCATGGTTGTACACATTTGCAATTGCAGCATTCAGGAGGCTGATGCAGGAGGATCACCCCAAATTTGAGGTCAGCCTGGGCTACATAATGAGTTCAAGGCCAGACTGAACTGGAAAATACTGGGATTGTGGGACAGGGTTTTACTAAATTGCCCAGGCTGACTTTGGGCTTGTAATCCTTCTACCTTAGCCTCTAAAACTGCTAGGATTACAGGCAGCCTCTACCAGATGCCTCACTTCTGGAGTCTTAACACCCTATACTTGTAGACATTTTGTTCTGATAGTCCCACTTTTTTTTTTTTTTTTGTCCTGGGGATTAAACCCATGACCTCTGTTAAGGCTTCTGTCTAGATGTCCCTCTAAAGTCTCATAGGCATACGGAGGGCTTTTCAAAAGTGCCCAATGGGCCAGCAAGATGGCTCAAGAGGTCTAAAGCACCTGCTTAGGCAAGTTTAGGCAGCTGCAGGGACTGCGGTTCATCCCTGGCACCACATACTGCGCCAGCCTCACTCTCAGGGCAGGCTGAGCTGGCCGTAATATTAAAAAATGGGGGGGGGGGGCGGGGGCGGCGGGATGGCTCGGTGGTCTAAAGCACCTGCTTGGGAAAGCTTGGGCAGCTTCAGGGACCGCGGTTCGATCCCCAGCACCACATGCTGCGCCAGCCCTGCTGTTGGGGCGGGCTGAGTCGGCCATAAAAATGAGTGAATAAACAAAGGTTCTGAAACAAGAAAAAAATAAAATAAAATAAAATAAAAAAATTCTTAAAAAAAAAAAAATGGGGGGGACACGATAGCTCTGCGGCACAAGTGCCTGCCTGGCAAGTGCAAGATTGTGAGTTCAAACTCTGGTCCCGCAAAAAACACAAGTGTCCAAGTATGTGACTGATTCATGGCACAATGCTAGGATTAAATAAATGTAGGTGACAACTGAGACTGAACCCATCCACTGACTGGTCTGGCACCGCCCTAATCTTGGAGGTCAGGATAAGAGTAGAAAAGGGGACAGAAAGAAGCTGCTAAGGCCCCTCCCTTGCCTTGTCACCTTCTGCCTGCTGTGAACTGTTTCTCTTCTGCAATGTCTGTCTGACATTCCATCCTGCCTTGGAGCCACTTGACTATGGACTAAACCTCTAGAAATATGGGCAAAAAAAACACCCCCCCTCCCCATTTGGTACTGGGGATCAAACTCAGAACCTTGCATTTGCTGGGCTGGGGCTTATGCGACTGAGCTATCTCCCCAGCCATACCTCCCTTAATTTTGGCATTTGGGTATTTTGTCTCAGCAATGAGAAGTAACTAAGATAGCCTTGTGTAATAAGTAACTGCCCTACAACTGATTCACACTTCCAACACATTCCTATCATTTTTTTCCCCTAGCACTTTGTACAGTGTTTTTTGCTTTTTGAGACAGGATCTCACTGTGATCCTGTCTGGTCTTCAGACTGGTCTTCAACTCACTAAGGTAGCCCAGGCAACTTCAAATTAGTGATGATCCTCCTCCATCAGCCTTGTAAGTGCTGGGATTACAGGTATATGTCCTGCCTGACATATACCTTTTGTTTTTGTGATATAGCCTCACTGTGTAATGCAGGCTGGCATCAAACCCGTAGCCATCCTCCTGACTTTTTTTTTTTTTTTTGTCTTTTTGAGACAGGGTCTCACTATGCAGTTCAGCCTGGCCTTGAGCTCACTTTTGTAGCCCAGGCTGGTCTCGAACTTGCACTGATCCTCCTGCCTCAGCCTCCCTAGTGCTGGGATTACAGGCGTGCGCCACCACGCCCGGCTTTCCTCCTGACTCTTAATTGCTGGGATTACAGGTGTGTACCACCACTTGAGGCACTTATGTTTTTCCATGTCTGTCACTTTTATTAGATTGGTACTTTTTACATTTTGTGTTTGCCTTCTCATTTTGAAGATTCCCACATGCATCTCCTAAGAACAAGGGTGTTGGATCACATAATCATAATACACTAGGATTTAAGCATATATGGTGGCAAACACCTAAAATCACAGCTTTTTAGGAGACAGAGGCAGGAAGTCAAAATTCAAGACTAGTCTTCGTAGGCCAGATGACATAGCACAAGTCTGACTTCATCTCAGTACTCTGGCAGGCTAGGACATGAGGGACACAAATTGAGCCCAGCCTGGGCAGAGTACAACAGTTAAGCAAAATCTCGATTCAAACAAAAAAACCAAAACAGACACCCATTGTAAGTATTATAAAGGTGTTGAGGATGGATGTAGCAATGGGAAGGCCTTGAGTTCAATCCCCAGTACAAGTAGCCAAGGGTGCACACAGGCATGGAGGCACATAGATAATTCTACCAGGTCAGCATGGGCTATGTTGTGAATTCTAGGTCAGCCTGAACTTCTTTTGAGACCCTATCTCAAAAAAACAAAACAAATGACACAAACCATGAAAACACACACACATGCTCCTGGACTCTGTCAGATGGGATTATATTCCTGTAAATCACCCTACAATGAAAACAGAGTTAAGTCACAGTGGCTTAAAGCTCACCTGTAGCTAATTAGCTAGCCACACAGTCCAAGACAGTGCAATAGCAGTTGTTGTCCTTGTGACTGCAGCTGCCAAGGCCAGGGCTTAAGGCTGCAGCCAGATTCTCTAGGGTAAGGCACTGCATGTCATGGGCGTGCAAGTGCACACCTGTGATCCCAGCAACTCTGGAGGTCTAACAGGACAATATGTAGCTTGAAGTTAGTCTGAGCAACTTTTTTTTTTTTTTTGTCTTTTTGAGACAGGGTCTTGTTATGCAGTTCAGGCTGGCTTTGAGCTCACTTTTGTAGCCCAGGCTGGTCTCGAACTCGCACCGATCCTCCTGCCTCAGCCTCCCAAGTGCTGGGATTACAGGTGTGCGCCACCACGCCCGGCTTAGTCTGAGCAACTTGTCTCATCTAGAACTAAATTTTGGGGCTGGGGAGACAGCTCTGTGGTGTAAGTGCCTGCCTGGCAAGTACAAGGTTGTGAGTTCAAACCCCAGTCCCACAAAAAAAAAGAAAAAAAAACTAAACTTTATTGTTTTTTTGTCTTTTTGAGACAGGGTCTTGCTATGCAGTTCAAGCTGGCCTTGAGCTCACTCTTGTAGCCCAAGAGTATGGAGAGACATCGCACAAGTGCCTGGCTAGCAAGTGCAAGGTCATGAGTTTGAACCCTGGTCCTGCCAAAAATAAACTTTTGTAGCCCAGGCTTGTCTCAAACTCATACCAATCCTCCTGCCTCAGCCTCCCAAGTGCTGGGATTACAGGCATGCGCCACCACAGCTGTCTTGTAAAACTAAATTTTAAAGGCTGGGTGTGATCAAAGATGATCACAAATTCTAGCCAAGCCTAAGGAATATAGCAAATGAGATTCTGTCTCAAAATAAAAAGGCTAGCGCCGGGCGTGGTGGCTCACGCCTGTAATCCCAGCACTCGGGAGGCTGAGGCAGGAGGATTGGTGTGAGTTCGAGACTAGCCTGGGCTA
>PVJA010058287.1:0-10144 GCA_004027025.1 Myocastor coypus
ATCCTCCTGCCTCAGCCTCCCGAGTGCTGGGATTACAGGCGTGAGCCACCACGTCCGGCTTATTTCAGGCATACTTCTAAGCATCACTTATGGTCCAGCTTGCATCCTGGAATTTAAGGTCCCTTCTGCCACCTTTTCTGCTATCTGGACAGCTTGTGATTTTTGCAACTAATAATGGATTAATTGTCTAGAAACGTTTGCTTGAGTGGGCCAAGATTTAAAATTTCTTTGAAGGAAGTGTCTTGGGATAGATAGAAGTCTGCAATGAATGGCTGGATGCAAAATGGGTATAATATGTAGAAGGATCATCTATATTAATCTCCACTTAAGCAGTGATTAGACTTGTGAAGAGAGCTAAATCCTTAATTGCTCAGTGCCATAGGAAGTTAATTATTTTAATTCACTTTAACAGTTAGCTATTTGTTAACTGAGAATAAAGAAGAGAATAATTAGAGATGGATTTGATTAGCTTTCTTGTACCTTGTAGAGTCAATATTCTTAGTTATAAATGAAATCTTGGATAAAAGAAAGTAGGTACAAACATGCTGAAGCAGCAACTAACTTGTTTATCCATTGCTTTCCTCAACTTACCCAGCAATCTAATCTTTTCACCAGCAGTAGTAGTCTACCCACTGGTCTTGTCTTCTTTCTTTCTTTCTTTCTTTCTTTCTTTCTTTCTTTCTTTCTTTCTTTCTTTCTTTCTTTCTTTCTTTCTTTTTTTCTGCCAGGGGTTGAACTCAGGACCTTGTGCTTGCCAGACAAACAATTGTATCACTGCACTATCTCACTGGCCTACCCAGTGGTCTTATCCTTGGGCCTACCTGCTATAGGCAGAACCTTAACATTTGACATGTAGTGATTAAGAGTGACTTTGTTTTATACAATGGAGTATTACTCATCTATAAAGAATGATAAACTCTAAGCCTTTATATATAACTGTGTGTAAATTGAAGATATATTCATAAGTGAAATAAAAGAGACCCACATGTGTAAATAATGTGTAGTCTCCCTAGTGTAAGAACTCAAAAGAAAAAAGACAAAAATGGAAAGGTAGAACACAATTAAATGCAAAGCAAGAACTTAAGGATTAAATAATGAAGAGAGAGCAAGGCCGGGCATGGTGGCTCACACCTGTAATCCCAGCACTTGGGAGGCTGAGGCAGGAGGATTGGTGCGAGTTCGAGACCAGCCTGGGCTACAAAAGTGAGCGCAGGACCAGCCTCAACTGCATAGCGAGACCCTGTCTCAAAAAGACAAAAAAAAAAAAAAAAAGAGAGAGAGAGAGAGAGAGAGAGCAAGGAGAAAAGTTAGGAAATATGGCAGGGGCAAAATCATACATTTATGTACACAAAATGGTTAAAACAACTGTCCTAAAAATCTCCAACAGGTTTTTGAAACTAGCAGTTAATTAGTAGTATTCTCACCCTGACTAACTATGTATGCTATTTATGTGAGATATGTAACTATACTGAGGACAGCAATGTGTAATATTACTTGGAATACCTATCATTCTGATCTTTTAAATGCCCACTGCTTCTAATGTCATATCAATTATTGCTATACTCTCAAGTAAATGTTTGTTGTTTATTTTTAAATTTTTTTTCTTGTTTCAGAACTTTTTGTTTGTTTATTTATTTATTTTTATTTTTATGGCTGGCTCAGCCTGCCCTGAGGGCAGGGCTGGTGCAGCATGTCGTGCCGGGGATTGAACCGTGGTCCCTGCAGCCGCCCAAGCTTTCCGAAGCAGGCGCTTTAGACCACTGAGCCATCCTGCCGGGCCATAAATGTTTTTTTTTAAAAAAAAGGTAATAGAAGAGAAAGAGATAAGAATAAATGACATAGAATTGACCTGCTACAATTTTATATATGGTTAGATTTCTAAATTTTTTGTGTAAAAATGTGTAATTGTTTTTTAAACATTTTATTGGGATTTATTAGAATATCAATGATTGATGGAAAATACCAGTTCCATGTTATGTCTAAGATGTTTGATATTCAGAAAGATAGTGATGTTAAGCTCCAGTGCTATGTTATAGGATAATAATATCATTCAGCTTCTCTTTTGGAGGGTTAACAACTTAAGTTTGCAGACCAAAAACTTAGAGAAAACGAAGGTCTACAAGGATAGCCAATATTTTGGCTCTAGCCCTTCAACATCAGTGAGGACTCAGGACATAAGAGAACCTGTGCTATAACATCCTATAACTCAGTAGTTTCCCAAATTTTCTGTTCAAGGAGACTATGGGGCTACAGATGAAAGGGAGTGAAGGTATAGAGTGTGCCTAAGTAGAGTCACCTAGAGAGAAAACATTCTCTTGGACTTTCACAGAGAGCAAATAGGTCAAACAATGGCCATGACTCATCCAGATGGCTGACACTGACAACAATTCTATCAAATGCTATACATGTTTTCAGGGTAAATCTTGAGATTCTTTTTTTTTTCCCCCAGAGGGACGTTTTTGGTTTTTTGTACTGTGAATTGAACTCTGGGCCTTGTGCTTGCTAGGCAGGCACTGTGCCACTGAGCTATATCCCTGTCCCTCCTGAGGGTATTTGAGTTACCTTATCAGATACAAAAGTTATGTTTTGTGCTACATAAGTCTTGCTTTATCTTGGTCTTAACCATCCAGCAGAAAAGTTTAACCATGAGATATAAAAGTAAAGCAAAGCCATATTTATCTGTTGAGCTGAAAAGGCTCCAGTGAACAGTTTCCAACATTGAGAGTTCTGCTGATAACCCACTACTATCGTGGAATATTGGACTATACACATAGCTACTTCCTCTGAGTTCAATGAGAAAAAAGATTTGTACTTAGTAGTGTTTTTTTTCTTGTTTCAGAACTTTTGTTTGTTTATTTATTTTTATGGCCGACTCAGCCTGCCCTGAGGGCAGGGCTGGCGCAGCATGTGGTGCCGGGGATCGAACCGTGTCCCTGCAGCCGCCTAAGCTTTCCTAAACAGGTGCTTTAGACCACTGAGCCATCCTGCCGGGCCCCCTTAGTAGTGCTTAGAAAAGATATATCTGAATCTTGTACTCTGAACAACTACTACAAAGACAACAATATACAATGTGTTAATTATTGTAACTGTCCTACTAACCTGTTTTGAAATTGTCTCATTGTTATTTCTTTCTCATTAAAATTAACAAAATTTAAAAAAAAGAATGTGGGCTTGGAGGCAGATCTAAACTAGAATCCAGTGTAACTAGTTACCATCTGCGCAGCTGTAGGTTGCCTAATGTGTCTAAGTCTCTGTTTCCTTAACTGTAAAATGGCATTAATAATAATTGGCACATAATTGTTCAGATAATTATATAATATCAATGCACATAAAGCACTTAAAGTAATGCCTGAAAATAAAAAGCACCAAGCCGTGAATATTTGTTTCTCTCCATGATTTCCCATACTAGAAACCTGTGGTAGAAAAATCCAGTTGTTTTGACATTTTACACATACTTCTCTCTTCTATGGCATCTAGCAATGAGGGCTTGATGAACCCTTGTGCTATGCTGAGGGCTGCAGCTGGACAGGGTGTCACTGAACAGCCCATCTCTATCCCTTGCAAGATGGTGCTGTAATGATGGTATATACCATTATAGTGTTCATTTTATGAGCCACCACCCTTCTTGTTATCCTTGTCCTATTGTTTACACACCATGGTACTCTATCCCCTTTCTTTTGGAAATATCAGCAACCATAAACTCAAAAGATCTTTCAAAAGTACCAAAGGTTGGTTAGGAGTCCTCTTAAATATACTCAAACTATTGAATTAGCAATTCTTTTTTTTTTTTTTTTTTCAATTTTGGACAATTTCCCATCACAAAAGTAGGTGATGTAATATATCACTTCTTCTGAACATTTCCTGTCTTTATTGCACAAAAATTTTTCCTGGCTTTACCTAAGCCCATTTTATGTTGTGGCGTTTCCCTAGACATTACATACTTCTGGAAAATAATTTGATAACAGTAATCAGTTTACCCACATCTTATCTTCTCTTACTTAGCAAAATATACTATGTATATCCTTACTGTTCTTTTATGAATTTCCTCTTCCTTAATATTTTTGTGGTAGCAGAGATTGAACTCATAACCCTGTGCTTGCCAGGCAAACACTTATTCCACAGAGCTATCTCTCCAGCCTCTGTATTTTTCTTCTTTGTTAACCTTTTAAGTTTTGAGGTAATTGCCCACGTTTGATGGCACATGCCTGTCATCTGAGCATTCTGGAAGCTGAAGCATTAGGATCATTGCAAGTTCAAGGCCAATCTGGGCTATATAGAATTTTTTAAAATATATATTTAGGACAGGGTCTACAGGGTCTCACTACAGTAGAACAGACTTGTAGTGATCCTCCTGTTTTCAGCCTCCCAAGTGCTGGGATTGCATGCTCGTGCCACCACGCCCAGTCTCATTCATCATCTCAGTGTACCCCTGGGGCACAGGATCGAGCTGCCTTTGCTGTGCTTGGACAAAGCAGGCACTTTAGTCTACTTAGCTATCTGGCTGGCCCTTATATAGTGAATTTAAGGCCAGCCTGGACTGCATATTGTGATCCTGCTTCAAACATAAAAAAAGAGTCAGTTAATCAACCTGAACAAAAGCGTCATTTATGCAGTGTATTAAGGAATGGTTATTTTGTTTTTTTTTATGGCCAGTTCAGCCTGCCCTGGGGGTGGGGCTGGCGCACATGTAGTGCTGTGGATTGAACTGCGGTCCCTGCACTTGCCTAAGCTTGCCTAAGCAGGCACTTTAGACCACTGAGTCATCTTGCAGGCCCTTACATTGTTTTTTATAGTTTATACTCATGTATTAAACATTTCAGAATTATGCTAATTTTTCATGACAAAAATATGATCTCATAGTTTTGAGTGTGGATACTGGACTTAGACATGTTTGAAGTGTAATCTGATTTCAACTACTTACATGTTGTATAACTTTGGGAAACTTATTTAATTCTTCTATGCTTCAATTTCCTCATTTGTAAAATAGGGATAATACTGTTAAGTCACTTTATGAGATTATTGAGAAAATTCAATAAGCTTATGTATCCATAGTACTCAAGAAAATGTGTGGCACAGGATAAATACTAAAAGGGATAGTAGTACCGGGTGTGGCGGCACATGCCTGGAATCCCAACACTTGGGAGGCTGAGGCAGGAGGATTGTTGCAAGTTCGAGACCAGCCTGGGCTACAAAAGTGAGCTCAAGGCCAGCCTGAAATGCATAGACCCTGTCTCAAAAAGACAAAAATAAATAAATAAAAAGAATAGTAGCATATTATTATTTGAATTATTATCTCTATCTTTCCTTCTATTTTCTCAGAGACTAGATGAGGATCAAGTGCCCATCTTACCAATCATATAAGCAGACAATAATGATTTCGATAACGCCTGCATTAAACACTGATAGCTAGTGGCATGGTATGAATTCTAAGCTTCTTATTATTTATTTATTTATTTATTTATTTATATTTAGTGTAAGGTGTTCAGGTTCTCACTACATAGACCAGACTTGTAGTGATCCTCCTGTTAGCCCTGGCTGAGCCCCCAACTGAGAGATAAAGTACCACCTGGCCAATCAATGTGAGTAAAGTGTCTTGAGGTTAGACCTAGTACCCATCTGAGCTGTTATAGTTGATAACACGTGAAGCAAAAAGTAGTGCACTGTGCCAAATTCTGTCCATGTTGTAGGTCAGTGACATTACTGATATTGACTTAAGCTACTACATTTGCAGTGTTTTGTTAAACAGCAATAGAATTTGAATAGAGATTATGGGAATCTGGCCAATGGTTAGAGGAAGATCTTTGTGGGGCAGGCTGTTCTGAGCATTGCCAAATACCTCATGTATGTGGTAGCTGGTGCTATCCACTGCCTGCCATTTGCTGAAGTTTGTAATTAAATTTCCATGGGATGTGGTTATTACATTTAATGGTTTAGTTTTAAAAAGCGAACCAACAACACCAGAATGTTTTTAACTATACATTTAGGTAGTATTAAACTAAATATTGAGTACCTTTCTACCAAGTCTATTCTTCCCCCATGGCCATTTATTTCAGAAATGACATAGTGGTCTATCCAGTTTCTTAAGTAAAAGAAATGTAGAAGATCTATCCTCTTTCCCTGACCCCTCACATCCAGTTCATTAAAGTTTCGTTAGATCTGTCTGCCTAAATGTATCTTAACTCTGCCCTCTTTTCTCCAACCACATGTTCACTTTCCTAGACCAAACTATCCTGCATTAAACACAAGTATGCTTTTTGAGATTTCATTTTCCAAATTGTCCTGTTACAATTCTATGTCTTTTTTAAAGAGCAGAGCAGATTTATTGAAGGAAAGAAAGCTCCTGAGAGAGAGATAAGAGGGGGGTCCCGAGTGGATGGTCCTTCCACAATTCTATGTTTTGACATCTTTTCTGGTCTCTCAGAGCTACACACTAGTCTGAGCCTATACTAGCATGACCCTTACCTTCTGCACACTGGAACTCTTAAGTACCATGTTATCATTTCACCTCCATAATTTAGTATAGGATCTGGCTTTGTGAGAAACTGTGGAGGGACCAAATGGTGCAACCTGGAAGTAAAGAGGCACCAGCTCCCTGATGTATGAACACTGAGTAATGGGAATAAAGAGACACAAAAAAGCCATGCATGATGGGTGTGGTGGTACATGCAGCAATCCCAGCACTTAGGGGGCCGAGGCAGGAGCATCTCAGTGAGTTTGAGGCCATTGGGAAGTACACGGTGAGACCCTTTCTCAAATGAAAAAGAGAAATCCAGGTAGATAACTTTCCTCTCCTTTGTCCCTTCATATACTACCTTAAAGTAAGTGTGTGTGTGTGTGTGTGTGTGTGTGTTTGTGTGGTCAGCAATTCTTGAAGAAGTCCAATGTGCCAAGCAAACAAACCTGGAAGGTTACTTATAGTTTTGTGAAATAATGACAAGTGAAATTTGGCATTGCATTACGTCAATTAATATCTTTCCTTGCTTCATTTACTTTTTTCCTTATCTTTGTTCACTTGGGCTTTCTAAAACCCAGAAGATTGGTAATTGACTTCTTTCCTCAGGCTGTTTTCTAGATGATTTTGGCTAAGACATTTTAACTTAGAAGTAGTTCTAGAAGTTGGACTGTACAGAGGGCAGTTTGGAGTTGCCTTGGGCCCTTATATGGTAATAACACCTGGAATGAAGTGGCATTAAAATTGCTGAGCCGTGGCCTGTGGTATGTGGTATTTTATTGATATGACATGTAGACAGAGAGCAGGATATGGGGAGGCCAAGGGGCTTTTGCACCTGACTGGTGTACAGACAATGTCTGTCATAATGATTTTGGAGTAGAATGGCTGGTTTTGACTGAAGTAGAAACTCTGACTCTATGATAGCTTTAAAGAAGATCTTTAGTTTCTGCAGCTTCAGGACAGATTGCATTAGAATTCAGGCTCAGAATCTGATGATAGGGTAGCAGAACTGAGAAGAGGACTAAATGTACAACCTGTATGCTCAGTATACAATTTTTCTAGGTTGATTAAGGCAAAAGCAGAAAGAGAGTGGAACACGGACATCTTTGATAGTATTTGGGTACATGGATCCAAGTATTATGAACTTGCTAATTTCATGAATCTTTTCCTGCTGACAAAAGTAACTCCTTTCACTCAGGACAGAATAACTTTTCCTTTCACAAAGGTCATGTAATGATTTCACCTGAAGCAGCTGCCTTCTGAAATGGCATTTTTATTAAGCTATCTGAAGATTATCTAAGAAATAATCAGAGCCATATTTCAGTACAACTTGGACTGAGAAGCACAAACCATTCTCCAGCTAAATGCTTATTAATAAGGAAAATTGAAAGCAGCTTGCAGTCTCAAAGGCATCTGAATTATGTGCACAAAACAAGCCAGACGCACCAAAAATGCATACTGCATAACTAATATATGTGATTTCTAAGACCAGTCAATGGAAACCTATGGAAAAAGAAATAAAAAGTTGATGACATAAGAAGCTAATTGGAAAGGACATAAGGGAACTTCATTAGGTGAAGAAAATGTTGCATATCTTGTTTCAAAAATGATGCTTACATGGGTATATGCAATTTTCAAAATTAATGTTTCCATAATTCTACATGCAGATTCTACATCAGTTAAAAAAAAGGTAATTTATGTTTATATGGCAATGTACTGCTCACTGTTTTACATCAGGGATATTTCAACTCTCCTGATATTTATGATACTGTATATAAGAACAGCTTGATACTTCACACAATATCACTTAGCCCACAACATTAGTGAATACACTGATATGAATTCCTACAGGTTGGAGGGTTGTGAACAAAATACTTTATGGTAAAGATTAAAATATTATACTTTGTACCTCTTAAAACTGAAAATATCTTAGGGATTTTGGATGCACTATCCCTGGGAATATTTTTTTTGACCCGTTTATTGGGCATCTAGAACACTGCTACTTTCAAGTGAGATCCAGAGCAAAGGTGGTCCTGCAACAGGTCTAGACCACATTACAAATGCGTTTACCCCTGGGCCATATGATCTAAGGCATGCAATAGTGCTAGGTTAGGATTCAGGCAAAACACTAATACAGTCACAGTGGGGGTCTCCAAGGTTCTGGAGCAACGCTATGTCCTTGGTCGTAGAGTCATTCTTTTAAGATCTTGAGGAGGGGCTGGGAAGATAGCTCAGTAGAATAAGTGCTTGCCTGACAAGTGCCAGGGCCTAAATTCAATCCCTGGTTCCAAAAAAAAATTTTAAAAATCCTGTGGTGTGCTAGTAGAAACCGAGTGTCTGAGTATGGGGCACTGTATTGTTTACATATTAATGAATTACAATGGTATCACAAACTTAGTGGTTTTTTTTTTTTTTTTTACAATTTTAGAATATAAATACGAGTAATTTAATGAGTATTTTCATTGTGGATTATCACTGACATAGATCCAGACTGATTTATCAGCAACATGCAAACACATAGTATTTATTAAAATTAATTAACCACTATATTATGATTAACACTATTCTCATAAATTGAGTAAGATTACATTTAAATTGATATTCATGATACTTTTAAATCATGCATATTAGGAATGTTAAATACACAGCTATAAAGTAGAAAGGAGCCTTAGAGATTTTGTAACCTGTGACTGCCCACTGTGGGAACTCCTTTCCTGTCACCCTGTGGATCCTTCAGTATGGAAATTCACTAGATTAGGAAGCCAGCTGCTAAAAATGGTGAAAAACCTGATTTGGAGTTAAAGTACCATTCTAGCTAGTTAAAGTAGATACAGAAATGGAACACCAAGGGCCAGAAAGATAGCTCAGTGGTCTAAGTACCTAGCTGAGAAGCACAAGGACCCGAGGTCGATCCCCAGTATTGGTGCCAAGTGCTGAGCCAGCCCCACCCTAAATGCTTCAGAGAAGGCCACTGAGATTGGATGTGAAGGTGCACAACTTTTACCCCTGCTCTGGGGAGTCTAAAACTGGAAGATCACTATGAGTCTGAGCTGCATAGTGAGACCCTGTACCAAGTACAATAAATAACATATATATGCATAAACAAACAAACAAACAAACAAACAAAGAAATAAATGGAACACCAGAGGGGAGCAGTAAGAGTCTGGGAAAGAATCCTCATTCTCTCAAGAGTAGTACTTGAAAATAAGAGACTGGGCCAAAAACCATATTCTTGACAGGCTACAATTTAGTATCTCCTTGAATTTCCAAATATCTGTGTCAAAATTGTGTAACTCCTTATATCACATTGTATGGAAAGTTATCAGAATATCAATGATGGTCAGAAAATATCATTTCCAAGCTAAGTCAAAGATATTTGATACTCAGAAAGCCAGTGATGATAAGCACAGTACCTATGTTATAGAGTAATAGTATCACAAAGCTTTTCTGCTGGAGGGTTGAGAATGTAAGTTAATAGACCAAAAATTGGAGAAAAAGAAGGGCTATAAGGATAGCCAATATTTTGGCCCTAGCCCTTCAAGGTCAGTAAAGACCCAGGATATAAGAGAACCTGTGCTGTAATATCCTAAAACTCAGAGGTGTCCCAAATTTCCTGGTCAAGGAGATTATGGGACTTCAGAGGAAAGGGATGAATGAACTGCAGTGCGTCTAAGGAGAGTCACCCAGAGAAAA
>PVJA010058288.1:0-10144 GCA_004027025.1 Myocastor coypus
CCTTTGACAAAGTGCAATACTCATTCATGTTCAAAGTCCTACAGAAAATTGGAATAGAGGGCCTCTACCTCAACCTGATAAAAGCCATCTACAACAATCCACCAGCTAACATAATTCTAAATGAAAAACTGAAGTGTTTTAGTCTCAAATATCGCACAAGACAAGGATGTCCTCTATCACTGCTCCTATTCAATATAGTTCTGGAATCATTAGCTACAGCCATTAGACAAGAAAGAGAAATAAAAAGTGTAAGAAGCTGGGCGTGGTGGCGCACGCCTGTAATCCCAGCACTCGGGAGGCTGAGGCAGGAGGATCGGTGCGAGTTCGAGACCAGCCTGAGCTACAAAAGTGAGCTCAAGGCTAGCCTGAACTGCATAGCGAGACCCTGCCTCAAAAAAAAAAAAAAGTGTAAGAATAGGTAAACAAGAAGTAAAACTATCACAACGTAAAGATGACATAATAATCTACTTGGAAGACCCAAAAAACTCCACCAAGAATCTACAGGAATTAGTACACGAATTCAGTAGCATAGCAGTGTACAAAGTCAACACACAAAAGCAACAGCATTCCTCTATGCAGACAACAAACACACTGATAGAGAAATTAGAGAAACGGTACTTTTTATAATAGCACTGAAGAAAATGAAATAGTTGGGGATTAACCTAACTAAAGAAATAAAAGACATTTTCAATGAAAACTACATTATTCTGAAAAAAGAGTTCCTAGAATATTTCAGAAAATGGAAAGATGTTCCCTGCTCCTAGGTAGGAAGAGCCAAAATTGTGAAGATGGCCATACTCCCTAAATTGTTACACAGATTTAATGAAATTCTTATCATACTATCAATATACCTCTCTGACCTGGAGAAATTATTAAATTTTTTTTGGAACCTAAAAAGACCTAGAATTGCAAAGACAATTCTATGGAACAAACGTAGGGAAGGAGGCATTACAATTCGTGTCCTAAAGTTATACTAGAAAGGTACAGTAATAAAATAATCATGGTATTGGCAAAAGAATAGACCTGAGGATCAGTGGAATAGATTAGAAGATGCAGAAGCAAATGCAAACATACTTAGTCACCTTACATTTGACAAAGGGGCAAACACACTTAGTGGAAGAAAGAGAGCCTCTTTAAGAAATGGAGCTGGAAAAACTAGCACTCTACATGCCGAAAACTACAACTTGACCCTAGTCTATTACCATGCACTAAACTAAAGTCGAAATGGATTAAAGAGCTAAATATTAAAGAGAAAAATTAAATCTCCTAGAAGAGAAAGTGGGACGAAATCTTGAAGACATCAGAGTAGGCAAAAAGTTCATGGTCAGAAATCAAATTGCGTGTTTAAGACTTTTAAGCATCAGTAAATGGGACCTCCTCTGGCAAAGAAGGTTCTGAACATCAAAGGAAATTACCAACAAAGTGAAAAGACAACCCTCAACTTTCAAAAAGATTTTAACTAATTGTACTCAGACAAAGGTCTTCTATCTAGAATCTACAAAGGATTGAAAACTATTAGGGTTCCAAAATTCAAAGACTCAATCCAGAAGCGGGCATCTAAGATGAATACACACTTCTCAGACAAAGAAATTCTGCAAGCCTATAAATACATGAAGAAATGCTCTATAGCACTAGCCATTGGTAAAATGCAAATCAAAACAACACTTAGATACCATCTCACCCCAGAAAGAATGGATATCATAAAGAAATAAACCAGCAACAAATGCTGGAGAAGTTGTGGGGAAAGACGAACCCTTCTCCACTGCTGCTGGGAATGCCGATTGGTGCAACGATTATGGAAGCAGTCTGGAGGATCCTTAAAAAACTAGAACTGGAAACTCCACTCAATGCAAATATCCCCCTACTGGGAATTTTCCCAGAAGAACTGAAAACATCATACCATAGCGATATCTGTGCACTTATGTCCATAGAAGCCCAATTTGTAATAGTCAAATCTTAGAAACCACCAAAATTCCCATCATTTGAAGAGTGGTTGAAAAAAACGTGGTATTTTTATACAGTGGAATATTACTCAGCACAAAGAACGATAAGCTGGAAGACTTCATATATAAGTGGATGTATATGGAATATATACTCATTAGTGAAATAAACCAGACCTACATGCATAAATATCATATAGTATCTCTACTGTAAGAAATCTAAAAAAGAAATGCAAACTTAAGGTCATAACATAGTTCTATGTGTTATGGATTAAACAACAAAGTGACTGCAAGCAGATAAGAGAGGAAACATAGCAAGAGCAAAACCATACACTTATGTACACAGGATGAATAAGATATTGGTCCTAAGAACCTTCAAAAGGCTCATCACATTGATCATAACACCATGCATCACTAAAACTATACTTAAAACGCATGTTATTCTCATCTTTTTTGATGCGTACTGCTCCCAATGTAAACTCAGTTACTCTTATACTCTCAAGTAAATGGTTGATTAACAACAACAAAAAAATTGTATTAATTTAGAGTAAGAGAGTGGGCAAAATGCTATAGGCTTGGCAGCTTACAATTTTGTACATCCTCGGATTTCCAAATATCTTCGTAAAAATTATGTAACTGTTTTTATCGCATTCTATAGAGAGTTATTAGAATATCAATGATTGCCACAAAGTATCAATATCAATTTCAAGCTAAGTCAAAGAGGTTTGATATTTAGAAAGCCAGTGATGATAAGCTGAATTACCTATGTTACAGAGTAATAGTATCATGAAGCTTCTCTGCTGGAGGGTTGAGAATGTAATTTCACAGACCAAAAATTGGAGGAAAAAAAAAGCTATGAGGATAGCCAACAGTTTGGCCCTAGTCCTTCAAGGTCAGTAAGGACTCAGGACATAAGAGAACCTGTGCTGTAATATTCTGTAACTCAGAAGTGTCCCAATTTTTCTGGTCATGGAGATTATGGGACCTCAGAGTAAAGGGATAAATGAACTATAATGTGTCTAAGGAGAGTCACCTAGAGAAAAAATATCCCCTCAGGCTTTCACCAAAGGCAAAGTGGTCAAGCAATAGCCATGACTCACTCCAATGCCTGACCCTGACAATAGTTCTACAAAGCAGTGTACATGGTTTCAAAGCCAATCCCGAAGTGATTTGACCTTGGAAGATACAAAAGATGAATGTTTTGTTATACAGGTCTTGCATTAACTTGCCCTTGATCACCCAGTGGAAAAGCTTAATTACGAGGCATGAAACACCGAGCTAGATTGGTGTGATGAGCTGTAGGACGCTTGCATCAACAGCCTCTAACTTTTCCAGTTTCACTGATGGCCCACTGCAATTGTGGAACGTTGTGCTGTGTATGCATCTGCTGCTTCTTAGTTCAACGAGAAGAATTTTTTTCTTTTATTTTCGTTCCTTAGCAATATCAATTGGAAGGTGTGTCATACCCACACCCTGTGCTCTGTATTACTATTGTGAGGACAATATGCAGTGTGTCAATTGTTGTGAATATACTACTGATGTTTTGTCAAACTATCATGTTGCTATTTCTTATTAAATTATTTAATTAAAAATAAATAAACCAACTTAAAAAAAAGAACGTACTGATCATCAGGGACTTATAAAATCCTTAGATTTATTTCTTTCAATTATCTATGTGACTTAGATTAGATTCCTCAATTCAATGCTCTAATTATAGTTTTAACACATTATTGCAATAAAATACAGTGCTATTGATGCACTACTGAGGTTACCCTTTTATAGTGGTATTGTAGTAAGGCTTGGTGGATAGAGAGATGAAATAAAAACATGAACCGAGTAAATTAATTTTTCCTTCTAAAAATTATTGTATACGAGTTGCTTGAAAGATACTGAAATATACCTGACAACATTAAATTTTAGATGTTATCTTAGAAAGATACAAATGAAATGAGCATGGATTATATAAATGAAAATTAATGCATTAATTAATAGAATAGACAAAATTATATTTCAAGAGCTATCTCACAGTGCTTATGTATATTAAATCATATGAACAATTTGACTTCATTCTTGATGAATATTCCTTGGAAGACATGCTTCAAAATGAAATGAAACTCACATGAACGCATGTGGAATTTCAAAAAACATGAGTACTATTTTGATTGGAGACATTTTGAGGCACACGAAATGTTTAACATCAGAATACATAAGCAAATGTTTCGAAATGATCATATTGCATAGACAATCAACTAGGTAGTTATTCTGTTATATTGAAAAATGTCTTTCATAAACATAGCAAGATCTGTGCTCCAGAATGGTATGGCACTTTTTTTTCTTTTATGCAAAGTAGAATCCAAAATTGAAAATTTAATCAATACACAATTTTCTATAAATATCTATGCTTGGATTTTTTTCTCAAATTATATTTCCTTGAATATAGTGGTGGGCTATATTATTTACTAAAAAAATGTGAAATTGTTGGACTCAATTTGTAAAGAGACAGTGTTTCTTGATTAAAATAAATAAATACATACCCATATGTACATACTTTGGAAGTCCTTATAAGAGCAGTTCTCAAACTGTGGGTTGCGACCCCGGTGGGGGTCACCTAAAGCCATCAGAAAATGTTATTTATTACATTCTGTATCACAACTGTAGCAAAATTACAGTTTTGAAGTAGCCACCAAAATTATTTTTTGGTATGGGGCCACCACAACATGAGGAACTGTTTTGCTCAGTCACGGCATTAGAAAGATTGGGAACCACTGCCTTATGATCAATTTCAGAAAACACTTCTATTTTAGTTGGAATTAACAAAATGAAATTTCACTAACATATAACAATAATGTTGAAAAAGTGTCTCAAATTCTCCATCAGAATAATACTTCTTAGAAATTATGACTATAAAGAGGTAGAGATTTTTAAGGGAAACTTAGAAAAGGTGCCGGTACCCAAATGGATGATGTGAAAACTAAAAACGGAAATTTATCTTGAAAGAGATATCTTCCATATTGTATCTAATAGTTTGGGAATTTTTAAAAGGACATGAGCAATTTACAATTATAGCATTCCTTACTCCCCAGGTGCTGTGAATATCCCATCTTGGGGGTGGATCTAAGAACCTGAGAAAAGGAACTAGAACTTAGGAGGCAGCTCAGCCTCTGGATACACTCAATCTATTTGCTCTCACTTCTCACACAGGGAACCCAATAAAGAAGATATTTGCATATTTGGCTATCAGAGAAACTGGAAGTTAGAGAATCAGCAGAGAACAGAGATGGTAAAGTACTCGCAGGCTCTTGAATAAATAAAAAATGACTTGATAATATTTAGGGATAAGAAACTGCTCACTGAATGAGCTATGCTTGAAATGAGTTGCATACTGAGAGAAATTGGAGTCCCAGAGGAGAAATTATTTGAAGAGCACCAGAGAAGCTGCTACACCATTTTTTTTGGTCTTTTTGAGACAGGGTCTCGCTATGCAGTTGAGGCTGGTCCTGAGCTCACTTTTGTAGCCCAGGCGGGTCTCAAACTTGCACCAATCCTCCTGCCTCAGCCTCCCGAGTGCTGGGATTACAGGCATGAGCCACCACGCCCAGCTTGCTACACCATTTTTCTCTAAAACAGTGCAAAGTTTTGTCTGTGTGATATCTGTGACAGCACTGTTAACCAAGTGTTCCATGCATCCAAATAAATCCTCCAGTCCATGCAAAAAGCTGTTAAGTGACAACAGAGTTATTCACCAAAGAGGTGATGGGTGGGAAATTGGTATTTTGTAGAATGCAGACAAGAAGATATGGGTGAAGAGGCAGAATAATTTGGCTTAACCTTATAGGAAATGAGTGCTATAGAAAATGAGCACAGAAGGATAGGGTTTATTGCAGATAGATAGGAGAAAAAATTTGAGAAAGCGTTTTTAGAAATTGAATGAAAGCTGTTCCCAAAGCACTGTTGTTTTTTTCTACCGCAACTAAATTGAAAGTGTACAAATAAAAGAGAGGCAAAATCTCTGGGTTACCATCACCATAGCAGTGAAAAAGAAACTAAGCAGACTATAGCCTACAGAAGGGAGTCAGCCTCAGAGATCTATCTGAATAGACAGGTCTCTTCATTCAATAGAAGTCAAGAAAACACATAGTATCTCAGTGAGTTAAAGGGGTGAGTTGTGCACTGTCAGGTGGAATATGACAATGCATCTGTCGACATTTCAAGATATTAGATATAAATTTTTTTATGAGTAAATATTTATTAGTCAACATAATTAGTAGCACAAAAAAGATTATACAGTTATTTAGCAAACAGTGAAATCCCAGATGGTTCAACCACACCTTCAAAGGTTCTCTTCAGGCTGATGAAAATATTCCGAAGGCACAATTAACTTTATGAACATCAGGCCAATAAAAATCCTCCAAAATCAATCCCAGTTGATTCCAAGAGCCATTCTGAACCATGAAGTATGTGTGAAGTTTACCAGATCTCATGTCTTTTGAGAAGAAAAAAAAACCCAAATCTTTCAGACAGTTCTATTTTTTTAGTGAGTTAATTCTTAATAGTCATTATATAATGTCTTCTAGGTTAAAAGGGCTAGCTTCTCAAGGGATTCTACACTAGTTGCTTTGAGTTTGGCTCTTTTATTAAAATGCTAACTGACCACCTTGGAATATAAACTGGAATGTAAGTTTTTAAATACTTTTTTAGTGTGTTTTCAATAATGATTACACTTATTACACGATGGCATATAAATTCTTACTAAATAACATGTTTTTTTAAAAAGAATAAATGAGGAAGTAGGCACCATGAATAATTTTAGTTCCCTGGGCCAGTGAGATGGCTCAGCGGTCTAAAGCACCTGCTGAGGCAAGCTTAGGCAACCACAGGGACCATGGTTCGATCCTTGGTACCACATGCTGTGCCAGCCCCATTCTCAGGGCAGGCTGAGCCAACCATAATATAAATAAAGTAAAAAAAAAAGAATTTTAGTTCACAGTTCCCTGATAGGGCAACAGGGCTCCCAATAAATGAGTAACACAACTAACATTGTTCAAATACTTAACATAGTCACAGGCATTATAAAAATGTTCCAGCTACAAGCATACTTATTACAATTATAAGAAATAGGTCTGAAGACTGTTATTTTAGGGCACGCAAGCAGTTTAAAAGGAATTGACGGCTAGTATACATTTTTTCTACTTTCTTGAAGTCTGTATCAAGTTGAATCACAATGTATTTTTTTCTAAGTCCCACTCTAAACTTTTACATTCAATACATGGTGGACTTAAGTTTTCTTTATAGCTTTCCTTATTTATAGTCTATGCAATCTAAACTTATTTCACACTAATTCTCAAAATCTCTTCCAAGTTACTTTTAAATGTGTAAATTCCTCACCTCATACCATATTTTTTATATCAAAAATGATCAACCTTTGTAATGTTAAAGAATTTAAAATATTTCTTAATTTACTAAACATTTAAGTACAAATACTTTTATATCCAGTCTTTGTGAAGCCATTAATTGTCTGAAAAAGTTTTTATAGATTAACCAATGGACCTAGTTCTAAGTTATTTCTAAGCATGATCACAGCTTATAGATTGTTTTCCAATAAGTTAATGTGTTAAATGTGAGGAAGAAGCTGGAAATTCTGCTGCCACTGAATCATATCTTCTTTATTCAAGAAATATGTCGTCATCAGAATTCACTCCTGAAGTCAACTTTCCTGGGATATCAGCAAACCAATCAGGGCATAAGATACACGACGAAGAACAGCACCAGGTCGAGGAGGATGAAGAGCCAGAGGTCCAGCCACTAGGACTTCCTGGGAAGCTCGTTGGAGCCAGACTGCGGCTGCACATGGTTCTGCTCCTGCCTCTCTGGCCGCGCCACTCCCGGGGACCCTGGGCACCCTGTGCCTCCATCTCGTGCGGCGCCCCGGCACGGCAAGCACAAGAGGCGCGTGCTCCCGCAACTGCAGCTCACGTGGCCCGGCGACTACTAGATATAAATATTTATGAAAAAATTCAAACACAGTTTGTGCATAACCTTCATATAAGTCGAAATTTCCTATTCATGAATGTAGGGAACCAGTGCAGGAGAAAAGATACTTTGCAACTATGGAGCAGACAGGCATCAATGTTGTGGGCCAGACCTCAAAAAAAAGTACCCACGTTTACTAAAGGGAAATCCTTTCAGGGATTGATATTCTAAGTATGAATTTATCTCTTTGCAGAAACAACAAAGAGCCACTAACTTAACTCCCTATAGGAAGAGCCCCTATTATAACCACTTGCTATCTTACTTGCTTCCACATTTTATCCCAATTTGAGAAGTTTTATTTGAGAAATTGCATAGGTAATATTATTGACTGACCATAGTTTTGCCCACCTCATGCCCTTCTTTGGATTCAACATTTTCCCCCACCTGGGACTCACTTCATCCATAGAAAAATCTCTAGAAAAAACAGAGTCTTTAACAATCCACTCAGGAACTTTTTTATCTCTCCATTTCAGAACAAAGCTTACATTCCTCAATAAATACATTCTGTTTTGGGGGCCAGGGAGATGGCTCCGTGACACAAGTGCCTGCCTGGCAAGTGCAAGGTCGTGAGTTTGAACCCTGGTCCCACCAAAAAAAAAAAAAAAATACATTCTGTTTTTGAGGCCAGGCGTGGTGGTGCACGCCCGTCATCCCAGCGCTTGGGAGGCTGAGGAAGGAGGACCAGTGTCATTTCAAGACCAGCCTGGGCTACAAAAGCGAGCTCAATGCCAGCCTGAACCGCATAGTGAGACACTGTCTCCAAAAGACAAATATATATATATATATATATATATATATATATATATATATATATATTTTCTGCTTTTAACCTGCATTGTTCTGAAAATTCATTCTCTGACTTTAGAGAATACAACTCACACTGGACATCTGACATGTTGCGGCTATCTTTCCCCAAAATCATCTGTAGTTTCAATTGAGATCATCAGATGGATGTAAGACTTTGATTGGGTTTCATAGACTTTGGGTTGGTACTTGTTTAGGTAAAAAAAAAAAATTATGCTTTAAATTTTGTTATGTCTGCCCATCACATATAATTGTTTATGCATTTTCTCTTATACAGTTTTGTTAAAATGATGATAAATCTAAATAAAAAATATGATACACTATAAGATTATGATAATTCCTTAACGGGACATTTTAAATTTTGTTCTATTCTAGTATATGTTACATTGAAACTAGTTACTAAATTTACAAGTATGGTTGATTTTATTTGGACAATAATATTAGAGAGAGTAATGTTAAAATGCCCTCTAGTGGACTGTAATAAAACTTCTATAAAATCAGTTTTAAAATAAGATCTAGCTTAAGTTTTATATAAAATCAGGCTTAGACAAATATACATGTTCACATAATAAAAGATGAGACTTTAGCCACCAATTAAAAGACAGTAGATTGATAGCTTTTTCTTAGGACTTGGAGGACAGCTTTCATTGGAATAGACTGGCTATGACTGTCAGCGGTTCTTTTTTCAAGACAGTGACTACTTCTTATCCTTTTGTATTGACTGAGTAAAAGAGGTGCAAATATACCAAAGCATAACCAAGCACATGAACACCAATGAAATAATTTCAACTTTGATTGAACCTTAATCTAAAAAAAAAGAAAGACAAGAATAAAGGGCAAAAATATCACTCAGAGACTTAACTTCCTAGGGGCCCCGCAGGATGGCTCAGTGGTCTAAAGCGCCTGCTTAGGAAAGCTTAGGCAGCTGCAGGGACTGCAGTTCGATCCCCGGCACCACATGCTGCACCAGCCCTGCCCTCAGGGCAGGCTGAGCCAGCCATAAAAATAAATAAATAAACAAACAAAAGTTCTGAAACAAGAAAAAAAAGTCTTAACTACCTAAAAAAATTTTCTGGTCACTGTTGAAGAGGAATTTAAAAAAACAAATGGCAGAATTATATAAAGCAATAAAAGAGAAATAAAACAAAAACCAGATGAATAAAATTTTCAATGGGACAAAAGATTAACAAAACAAATAGGAGCTAAATTAGTAATTGAATTGCGAAGTTGAAGAAAAAACAAGCCGGGCGTGGTGGTGCACGCCTGTAATCCCAGCACTAGGGAGGCTGAGGCAGGAGGATTGGTGCGAGTTCGAGACCAGCCTGGGCTACAAAAGTGAGCTCAAGGCCAGCCTCAACTGCATAGCGAGA